>JAPXFY010004140.1:0-7500 GCA_030674185.1 Monoplex corrugatus | reverse complement strand
TGTGTGTTGTGGATGTGGCACACCATGTGGTTGACTGCTGTATATGTGTGTTGTGTATGTGGCCCCACTGTGTGGTTGACTGTTGTATATGTGTTGTGTATGTGGCACACCGTGTGGTTGACTGCTGTATGTGTGTTGTGTATGTGGCACACTGTGTGGTTGACTGCTGTATATGTGTTGTGTATGTGGCACACTGTGTGGTTGACTGCTGTATGTGTGTTGTGTATGTGGCACACCGTGTGGTTGACTGCTGTATGTGTGTGTTGTGTATGTGGCACACTGTGTGGTTGACTGCTGTATATATGTGTTGTGTATGTGGCACACTGTGTGGTTGACTGCTGTATATGTGTGTTGTGTATGTGGCACACTGTGTGGTTGACTGCTGTATATGTGTGTTGTGTATGTGGCACACCGTGTGGTTGACTGCTGTATGTGTGTTGTGTATGTGGCATACACACCGTGTGGTTGACTGTTGTATATGTGTTGTGTATGTGGCACACCGTGTGGTTGACTGCTGTATATGTGTTGTGTATGTGGCACACTGTGTGGTTGACTGCTGTATATGTGTTGTGTATGTGGCACACCGTGTGGTTGACTGCTGTATGTGTGTTGTGTATGTGGCATACACACCGTGTGGTTGACTGCTGTATATGTGTTGTGTATGTGGCACACTGTGTGGTTGACTGCTGTATGTGTGTTGTGTATGTGGCACACCGTGTGGTTGACTGCTGTATGTGTGTGTTGTGTATGTGGCACACTGTGTGGTTGACAGCTGTATATGTGTGTTGTGTATGTGGCACACTGTGTGGTTGACTGCTGTATATGTGTGTTGTGTATGTGGCACACTGTGTGGTTGACTGCTGTATATGTGTGTTGTGTATGTGGCACACCGTGTGGTTGACTGCTGTATGTGTGTTGTGTATGTGGCTATACACACCGTGTGGTTGACTGTTGTATATGTGCTGTGTATGTGGCACACCGTGTGGTTGACTGCTGTATATATGTTGTGTATGTGGCACACTGTGTGGTTGACTGCTGTATATGTGTTGTGTATGTGGCACACCGTGTGGTTGACTGCTGTATGTGTGTTGTGTATGTGGCATACACACCGTGTGGTTGACTGCTGTATATGTGTTGTGTATGTGGCACACTGTGTGGTTGACTGCTGTATATGTGTTGTGTATGTGGCACACCGTGTGGTTGACTGCTGTATATGTGTGTTGTGTATGTGGCACACCATGTGGTTGACTGCTGTATATGTGTGTTGTGTATGTGGCACACTGTGTGGTTGACTGCTGTATATGTGTGTTGTGTATGTGGCACACCATGTGGTTGACTGCTGTATATGTGTGTTGTGTATGTGGCACACCGTGTGGTTGACTGTTGTATATGTGTTGTGTATGTGGCACACCGTGTGGTTGACTGCTGTATGTGTGTTGTGTATGTGGCACACCGTGTGGTTGACTACTGTATGTGTTGTGTATGTGGCACACTGTGTGGTTGACTGCTGTATATGTGTGTTGTGTATGTGGCACACCGTGTGGTTGACTGCTGTATATGTGTTGTGTATGTGGCACACCGTGTGGTTGACTGTTGTATATGTGTGTTGTGTATGTGGCACATCGTGTGGTTGACTGCTATATGTGTGTTGTGTATGTGGCACACTGTGTGGTTGACTGCTGTATATGTGTTGTGTATGTGGCACACTGTGTGGTTGACTGCTATATGTGTGTTGTGTATGTGGCACATCGTGTGGTTGACTGCTGTATATTGTGTGTTGTGTATGTGGCACACTGTGTGGTTGACTGCTGTATATGTGTTGTGTATGTGGCACACTGTGTGGTTGACTGCTGTATATGTGTGTTGTGTATGAGGCACACCGTGTGGTTGACTGCTGTATGTGTGTTGTGTATGTGGCATATACACCGTGTGGTTGACTGCAGTATGTGTGTTGTGTATGTGGCACACTGTGTGGTTGACTGCTGTATGTGTGTTGTGTATGTGGCACACTGTGTGTTTGACTGCTGTATATGTTGTGTATGTGGCACACCGTGTGGTTGACTGCTGTATGTGTGTTGTGTGTGTGGCACACTGTGTGGTTGACTGCTGTATATATGTTGTGAATATGGCACACTGTGTGGTTGACTTCTGTATATGTGTTGTGTATGTGGCACACCGTGTGGTTGACTGCTGCTTACCGACCACCCTGACGCTGACAGTCTTGCGGTATGTGATCATCTGGTTGAAGGCGTTGTCTGTGCTGACGGCGATGCTGTAGTTGCCTGACTCCAGGATTGTGGCACAGCTTAACTCAATACTTCCTTCCTGCAACAACAACAACATCATCAACAACAACAATAGCAGCAACAACAATAGCAACAGCAATAACAACAGGAACAACAACAAAACAACAACAGAACAACAACAGTCACAACAACAACAATAACATCAACAACAACAACAACAACAACAACAACAGCAGCAGCAGCAACATAACAACCGCAACATCAAGACAAACAACAACAATAACAACAACAACAACAGCAACATCGTCAACAACAACAACAACAGCAACAACAACAGCAGCCGCAACAACAACAACAACAGCAGCAGCAACAACAACAACAACAGCAACAACAACCGCAACAATAACAACAACAACAATCACAGCAACAGCAACAACAACAACAACAGCAACAGCAATAGCAACAACAACGACAACAACGACACCAACAACAGCAACAACAACAACAGAAGCAACAACAACAGCAACAACAACAACAACCACAACAACCACGACAACAACAACCACCACAACAACAACAACAACAGCTACATCAACAACTGCAACAGCAACAGGAACAACAACAACAACAGCAACAACGACAACAACACCAACAGCAGCAGCAGCAGCAACCACAAACAACACCAACAACAACACCAACAGCAACCACAAACAACCATACAAGCAAAAGAAACCAAACACTTCAGTTAGTTATCCGCCACAAGGTGATTTGGCCTTTAACACACCTAACAGTTATCCGCCACAAGGTGATTTGGCCTTTAACACACCTAACAGTTATCCGTCACAAGGTGATTTGGCCCTCAACACACCTGACAGTTATCTGTCACAAGGTGATTTGGCCCTCAGCACACCTGACAGTTATCTGTCACAAGGTGATTTGGCCCTCAACATACCTGACAGTTATCTGTCACAAGGTGATTTGGCCCTCAACACACCTGACAGTTATCTATCACAAGGTGATTTGGCCCTCAACACACCTGACAGCTAACTGTCACAAGGTAATTTGGTCCTCAACACACCTGACAGTTATCTGTCACAAGGTAATTTGGTCCTCAACACACCTGACAGTTATCTGTCACAAGGTGATTTGGCCCTCAACACACCTGACAGTTAACTGTCACAAGGTGATTTGGCCCTCAACACACCTGACAGTTATCTGTCACAAGGTGATTTGGCCTTTAACACACCTGACAGTCATCCGTCACAAGGTGATTTGGCCCTCAACACACCTGACAATTATCTGTCACAAGGTGATTTGGCCCTCAACACACCTGACAGTTATCTGTCACAAGATGATTTGGCCCTCAACACACCTGACAGTTATCTGTCACAAGGTGATTTGGCCCTTAACACACCTAACAGTTATCCGTCACAAGGTGATTTGGCCCTCAACACACCTGACAGTTATCTGTCACAAGGTGATTTGGCCCTCGGCACACCTGACAGTTATCTGTCACAAGGTGATTTGGCCCTCAACATACCTGACAGTTATCTGTCACAAGGTGATTTGGCCCTCAACACACCTGACAGTTATCTATCACAAGGTGATTTGGCCCTCAACACACCTGACAGCTAACTGTCACAAGGTAATTTGGTCCTCAACACACCTGACAGTTATCTGTCACAAGGTAATTTGGTCCTCAACACACCTGACAGTTATCTGTCACAAGGTGATTTGGCCCTCAACACACCTGACAGTTAACTGTCACAAGGTGATTTGGCCCTCAACACACCTGACAGTTATCTGTCACAAGTTGATTTGGCCCTCAACACACCTGACAGTTAGTTATCTGTCACAAGGTGATTTGGCCCTCAGCACACCTGACAGTTAGTTATCTGTCACATGGTGATTTGGCCCTCAACACACCTGACAGTTATCTGTCACAAGGTGATTTGGCCCTCAACACACCTGACAGTTATCTGTCACAAGGTGATTTGGCCCTCAGCACACCTGACAGTTATCTGTCACAAGGTGATTTGGCCCTCAGCACACCTGACAGTTATCTGTCACAAGGTGATTTGGCCCTAAGCACACCTGACAGTTATCTGTCACAAGGTGATTTGGCCCTCAGCACACCTGACAGTTATCTGTCACAAGGTGATTTGGCCCTAAGCACACCTGACAGTTAGTTATCTGTCACAAGGGGATTTGGCCCTCAACACACCTGACAGTTATCTGTCACAAGGTGATTTGGCCCTCAACACACCTGACAGTTAGTTATCTGTCACAAGGTGATTTGGCCCTCAACACACCTGACAGTTAGTTATCTGTCACAAGGTGATTTGGCCCTCAACACACCTGACAGTTAGTTATCTGTCACAAGGTGATTTGGTCCTCAGCACACCTGACAGTTATCTGTCACAAGGTGATTTGGCCCTCAGCACACCTGACAGTTAGTTATCTGTCACAAGGTGATTTGGCGCTCAACACACCTGACAGTTAGTTATCTGTCACAAGGTGATTTGGCCCTCAGCACACCTGGCAGTTATCTGTCACAAGGTGATTTGACCCTCAACACACCTGACAGTTATCTGTCACAAGGTGATTTGACCCTCAACACACATGACAGTTAGTTATCTGTCACAAGGTGATTTGGCCCTCAGCACACCTGACAGTTAGTTATCTGTCACAAGGTGATTTGGCCCTCAGCACACCTGACAGTTATCTGTCACAAGGTGATTTGGCCCTAAGCACACCTGACAGTTAGTTATCTGTCACAAGGGGATTTGGCCCTCAACACACCTGACAGTTATCTGTCACAAGGTGATTTGGCCCTCAACACACCTGACAGTTAGTTATCTGTCACAAGGTGATTTGGCCCTCAACACACCTGACAGTTAGTTATCTGTCACAAGGTGATTTGGTCCTCAGCACACCTGACAGTTATCTGTCACAAGGTGATTTGGCGCTCAACACACCTGACAGTTAGTTATCTGTCACAAGGTGATTTGGCCCTTAGCACACCTGGCAGTTATCTGTCACAAGGTGATTTGACCCTCAACACACCTGACAGTTATCTGTCACAAGGTGATTTGACCCTCAACACACATGACAGTTAGTTATCTGTCACAAGGTGATTTGGCCCTCAGCACACCTGACAGTTAGTTATCTGTCACAAGGTGATTTGACCCTCAACACACCTGACAGTTATCTGTCACAAGGTGATTTGACCCTCAACACACATGACAGTTAGTTATCTGTCACAAGGTGATTTGGCCCTCAGCACACCTGACACTTAACTGTCACAACACATATGGAAGACAGTTTTCTATTTGAACTACATGGCGACATCAGGGGGACATTCACGAGACATGACCTGGATGCAGCCTGCATTCCCCCCCCCCCCCCCACCGCATCCTCCTCTAGAGTGTGAAACATTTGCTTGACGGGGGGGGGGGGGGGGGGCTTTTCCTCTGAGGACCTGTTGGTGTCCGGCTCTCCTCAAAGTTTCTTACTATTCCATTCTATTCGAAGACGTAGACCACTTCCCAGAACAGACGTACCGTAAAACGTGACACAAGGCAAGCCTTCATTAACTCATTGGAACAGTGATCAACGCCACGGATCTACTGACTGGAAGGTTGCGGGTTTAAAACCATTATGTGAATAGACAGTAAAAGAAATAACACACACACACACACAAACACACACGCGCACACGCACTCATACACACACACACACACACACACACACACACACACACATATATATATATATATATATATATATATATATATATATATATATATACATGTATATGTATACATTCCAACACACATACACACACAACCACACACACACACAAACACACACACACACATACATACACACACACACACACACAAGCACACACAAGCACACACACAAACAAATAAACACACACACATATACGCACACTCACACTAACCAATATAAATCACAAGAAGTTACAGTCATAATGGGAGATTTTAATGCTAAAGTGGGACAGGATAGGGTGGAGGACATTGTTGGACCTCATGGCCTTGGTACACAAAATGAAAGGGGAGGGAAACTTGTAGAATGGGCACGGATGAATGAGTTCATAGTAGGAAACACCTGGTTTGAGCAGCCTAAAAGAAGAAAATGGACTTGGATGAGTCCAGGAGATAATACCAAAAATTCAGATTGACTACATCTTGATCAATAAAATATTTAGAAATTCTTTACTGTCAGCAAAAACACTACCAGGCAGACTGCAACAGTGACCACAATCTTGTAGTGGGAAGATTTAGGCTGAAATCAAAGAAAAGGAAACGGACCAAAAGCAACATCAAACTAAATCTTGGACTCTTAAAGACAGATGAAGTGATACGTAAAAAGTTTAATGTACATGTTCAAAACAAATTCAGTGCTCTGGAAGACGTTAGTGACAGTGAAGAACAATGGACAAAATTGAGAAATTCGATAAATGAAGGTTTGAAGTAGATAGAAAAGCAAAAAAGAACTGGATGACAAAAGAAATTTTAGGCTTGATGGAGGAAGGCAAAGAGAAACGAGGAGATATACAGGAAGATAAACAAAGAAATCAGGAATAGGTGCAATGAAGCTAAGGAAGCTTGGCTGAAAACAAAATACAAAGAAATAGAAGACCGACACAAAACGGATCCTCAGGGTATGTACAGACTAATTGAAGAAATTGTCCATAGGAAAAATACATGCACATCAACTGCGTGCATCAAAGTGTCATGTTTTTACAGCTGGTGGATAGGGTGAGGGCGTCAAAGTGTTAAACTTTTGCAGCTGAGGATAGGTTGAGGACATCAATGGGTTAAACTTTTGCAGCTGGTGGATAGAGTGATGGCATCAAAGGGTTAAGGTTTTGCAGCTGGTGGATAGGGTGAGGATGTCAAAGGGTTAATTTTTGCAGCTAGTGGATAGGGTGAGGCGTCAAAGGGTTATTTTTTGCAGCTGGTGGATAGGATGAGGGCGTCAGAGGGATAATTTTCGCAGCTGTGAATAGGGTGAGGGCGTCAATTGTGGAGCAGACTGTACCTCCAAGTGGGCCAGCCGACCAGAGTAGGTGGACGTGGGCACAAAATTGCCGTCGACATACGTGGCCAGTATCTCATCTTTCTTCCCCTCCGGTTGACAGTCCCACACCATGCCTGCATCATCAACATCGTCATCATCAACATCGTCATCATCAACATCGTCATCGTCATCATCAACATCGTCA
>JAPXFY010004139.1:0-10000 GCA_030674185.1 Monoplex corrugatus | reverse complement strand
GAATGCATCGATATGTGAATTTCATTTTCTTTTCCTTTTTTTCAGGTTGAAGTATTGTGTAAGGTTTTGAAACATGTTGTAGCCCTGATATGGCGCTACGCAGTCGGCTGGGCTTTAAACAAAAATACCAGTAACAGTAAGCAGGAGGTGGGGGGGGAGGGAGAAAGAGAGAGACCTCAAACTCCAACAAAAGCGACGACATTCTTTACGCGACACACAAAAATCTCCAGCGGACATTATTTGCCGTAAAACACCGCCCGCCCCGCCGCGCCGCGTCGCGGCAATTCCGCTGTCAGCGTCAGCGTCAGCGTCAGCGTCAGCGTCACGCAGCGTCAGCGTCACGCAGGTCAGCGTCAGCGTCGCCACAGACAAAACCGCTCCGCTGGTCGGTCAGTCCGACCCTGCCGCAGTGGGCACTACTACTACTACTACTACTACTACTACTGCTGCTGCTGCTACTACTACTACTGCTACTACTACTACTACTACTACTGCTACTACTACACTACTACTACTACTACTACTACTACGCACGACGATTACTGCTACTACTACTACTACTACCAACAATTACTACTACTTCTATTACTACTAATACGATTACTACTACTACTACTACTCTTCTACTGCTGCTACTACTACTACTAACTACTACTACTACTACTACTACTACTACTACTACTACTACTACTACTACTACTACTACTACTACTACTACTACTACTACTCACTACTACTACTACTACTATGCTTGACAAAGGCCAGTTGGCTGAAAATTTGCGCCTGTCTTGTCTTGTATTAAATACACGTTCTTAATCTTTTTTCTGGTGTTTTTTTCTGGTTCCATAGAGCACTAAAGTTAAAAGCTCTAACTCGAAGGGTATTAAGTTAAAGACCCATCCCTGGAGTACACCACTAGTAAGCCTGACTGTCAAACATTGATTGTGTCATGCTATGAGTGACTGCAGCATGCCCAGCGCATACGATTTAAGCGTCTAGACAGAGAAAGGCGAACGTGAAGGATCCCCAGGGTGTCATTAACTTAGTGTGAGCAGATTGCAGTAATCCATTATGATAATTGCGACAGAAACGTCAAGATGTATGAAGGGATAGGAAGAGATCTGTGGAGATGTGAACAAATCACACGCATGCACATACACATACTCACATGCACGCACACCGTCTAATATCACTTATAGTGAAAAGGCGTTAAATCAATGAACGAACATGCATGCACGCACGCACGCATACACACTCAAACACACACACACACACACACCAACACACAACACCTAGCACTCGCAAACACACACACACACACACACACACACACACACACACACACACACACACACACACACACACACAACACACACACACACACACACACACACACACACACACACACCTCTCGTTGAACACCTCGTTGTGTTCCGTTTGCCGTATCGCTTACGTGGGTGCGGACGTTAAATTCCAAACACCACACACACACACACACACACACACAACACACACACACACACACAACACACACACCACAACACACACACACACACACACAACACACAACACACACACACATACACACACACACACCACAACACACACACACACACAACACACACACACACACACACACACACACAGGCAGCCAATGAAATCATCCCATTCTTATCTTTTAATGTATGTAAAGCTCACCGTAAATTAAATACACTAGCAATGCATTCGTGCACACAGTTTATAGTGCCCCTGCGTTGACCATCCAGTAATTTATCCACAGGTATTTAAACTTTGAGTTTACACGTATTGAAAAAGCATAGAGTAAAGTAAACACTAAAACGTATATAAAACAGACTTTATAATGCCTGTACCCTCAGAAATTATAAGGATTAAAACTATATAAAAACATTAAAAACATAATAAGGAACTAAAACGTATATAAAAACAGACTTAAATTACCTAAAATTGCTTCTGTAAAAACATACCTGAGAACAAACTGAAACATAAGTAAGGACACTTAAAACGTATATAAAAACAGGCTTAGATTACCTAAAATTGCTTCCCCGTATCTCACTTCCCAAGAGCCAAAACTGCACGTTATATCTGTACCCTGTTATCAATCCTAAGAGAATGTATTTAGACTTTATCGAACACATACAGGTGAACGGACCAGCAAGACAGATAATGAAAGGATAGTTAGAAATGACAGAAAGCGAAGGAGCAAGAAAGAAACAAAGAGAATGACAGAGAAGAGGAAATTTCTAGCACAGAATTTCCAGAAGGTGGGGATACTATTTATACTGAAAAGCCTCCGGCATCCCCACGAGAGGGTCTTGAGCTAGTTTTGAACCCAAACAGTCAGACAGTGAGGTAGGAACTCTGATTCTTTACCATGCAGGCCCGATTTGGAAAGCGCAATAAATACCACAGCCCAAACTGAACTTGTTCAATATGGAACAAATTCACTTAACAAGAAACAGTAGGAGGGTGCTATGCGGATGGGACCCGGAGCACCAAAACCTCGCCACTCTCAGGACACTCACCTCCCAAGCTCCCGACGCCAATCGATAATCATTTCTTCAAGCAAACGGGGTCTGTCCATGCGTTGCCTGACCCATTCGGACCCAGTCATCAGTTACCTTGTTTACAAACGAATGGCAAGGTGGGGAGATGACAGACCCCGGGACATAGCCACACAACACACACCAACCAGGTCCAGCCCAGCCTCCGGACCAAAAGAGAATGGAAGACCCCTCTCTCGCCCAAATCTGGTCTTCATCTCTCTTTTGGGCAGCCCGCCCTGCCACCAGCTCGAGAAGCTATCAGCACTTTTCCTCTTACTATAGTCTCGACACTTAGCAGTCGGAAGCTCCCAACGTTGTCTTTACTTCAACTACATGGCTGTTTGAACAGCCACGAAAGTGGCCAGGCATGATGATCCAGATACAGCCCAACTTGTTCAACGTGGAACAAATTCAATTTGTTAAAGCCCTGAAATGGCTCTACGCAGTCGGCTGGGCTTTAAACAACAATAACAATTCAATTTGTTACACAAATTTTATCATTTTCTTTCTTAAAACTCAAGTGGGTCACCATACATGAGCAAAACTTCAAATACACGTCATCATAAAATATAAATCATAAGAAAAAAGGGATGGGGGGGAATTCCGGCCATCCTTGATGAAACGAAAAGATCATTCTCGAGGGCAATGAATTCATCAAGTGGTGACGGAACCAGCAATAACACGGCCATAAATGACTGGACCCCTCAGCTATAAATACAGACTACCTGGTGGACATCCCCCATCATTTGCTTAACCGCATCGCCTGTCCAGTCCTGTCTACGTCTTGTCCCGGACAAACTTCGACTACAGTGAGTATGAAGGAAATAGAAAAAAAAAATACACACACAAAAATCAGAAGGCGTATTTGATACAACCAGACAAGACAGACGCAAATTTTTGACCATTTGGCTTTTGTCAAGCGTAGACGTAAGATCACAAACGAACAAACACCAACTACAGGAATTAGGAGAAAAAGACTCAAACTTCTCTGCTAAAAAGACTAAAACTTCCCTCAGTCCTTTTCTCCCACTGGACGAAGCAGCAGGGAAGTTTCAGTCTTTTTTCTCTTAATTTTTGTATTTGTATTTGTTCATCTGTGTTCTGACGTCTACGTTTGACAAAGGCTAGTTGGCCGAAAATTTGCGCCTGTCTTGTCTGGTTGTATTAAATACGTGTTCTGATTTTTTTCGTGTATTTTTTTCTGGTTCCTGTTTGCTTGAACGCGGGCAGTCACACTTGTTTTGGATTGCAGTGAGTATGATATTAGTTCTGTTGGGCAGTTGAGTTATTTTTTCAACCCATTCTGCGTCCATTTTGTTTAAGATTAAGTTCTACGTGCGTGGTTTAACTTTTTAAGACATGACCAGTCGCCGTGGTGTATAGCGGTTAGAACAATGGACTACAGATTGGAAGGCTGTGGGTTCGAATCGCCATCAGTACCTTCCAAAAATCACTGTGGGATTTTTCGGCTCTAACCGGCTCCTACCCAGAGTTGGGCGTGCTATGGGTTCATTGGGAAGACTGGGACCACACAGTCGAGTTTCATTCACTTCACGGATGCGTCATTGACGGTGTTGCTCAAATCTTCTCACCAGCACCACAGCTGTCTGTATCTCTCGGGCCTGGTTGACGCCAGGATATACTATGATTGTAAGCGTAGAGTACATGTACAGCCCTGTCACGCAGTCTCAATCCTAGATGGGACTCCATAGCATCGTATTATCATCCTCATCGACATCACGATCATTGCATTGTAAAAAACTGTGCCAGATTCTGTGGTCATAAAGGGGCATAGAAAATGGGACGAAAAAAACAAACAAACAAACAAACAAATAAACTTTTTAAGACATTTTGAGTTTTGTTCGTCATGCCCACTGTCAACACTACATATCATGGTTTCTAGCAACTCTTCGTCTGTAGTGAATATTGTCTTGACTTGTTGGACTTGCAAACCTAAGTGACCGCCCACATTAAGACAAATAGAAACCAGAAAAACAAACTAAAATAAGAACACGAATGTGAAGTGCAAGACAAGGCATGCCCAAACTTACGGCAACCTGTCTTTAAAAAAAATAATTAATAATTATAATGATAATGATGATGATGATGATAAGAAGACGAAGAAGTAGACGAAGAAGAAGACGAAGAAGAAGAAGAAGAAGAAGAAGAAGAAGAAGAAAGAAGAAGAATAAAATGTAATAATAGTAATAATAATAATAATAGCAACTACAACAACATATTACAGTATTTATATGGTGCCAAATCTTAACAATTCAAATCAAAGCACACTCACGCACCAGACATACATGTATGCCTGCAATCAACACAGACAACCTTACAACAATAATGTAAAAAAAACTACACAAACCGAAGGAGAAAGGAAGTTGTAGAATTCTCTTGTCAGGAAAAGAGGTGGGTTTTTAAATTGGATTTAAAAGCAGACAGGGTAGGTGTTAGGCGATGGAAGAGTGGAGGTCTATTCCAGGCTGACGGTCCGTAGACAGCAAAAGAACGCTGGCCAACAGTTGGTACTTGTTCTAGGAACGTGAAGGGAAAGAGTATTCGATCACAAGACGCTAAAACATCCAAGCATACACACAAAGGTAAAAAAGAACAAACATACACAATTAAGAGACAAAGAACACGATGATTTTTGTTCTTCTGCTCGACGAAACATCAGGTTAAGTTTTCTTGTTAATACCAGTCTCTGTGGTGTTGTGGTGAACGCAATGGACTACGGACTGGAAAGTTGTGAGTTCCAATCCTCATCAGTCCCTTCAAAAATCATTGTAGGATTTTTCGGCTCTAACCGGCTCCTACCCACAGTTGGGCGTGCTGTGGGCTCATTGGGAAAACTGGGACCAATACAGTCGAATCTCATCCTCTTCACGGATGCGTCACAAAAGGTGTTGCTTAAATCTTCTGACCAGCAACACATATGTCTGTATTTCTCAGACCTGGTTGACACCAGGATTTATTATGATAGTAAGCGTAGAGTACAGGCCTGTGACGCAGTCTCAATCCTAGATGGAGCTTCAGGCGTCATGATTATCATCCTCATCGACATCATCATCATCGCATTGTGAAAAGTAAAGTGTGCCAGCTTCTGTGGCCATTAAGGTGGCGTAGAAAATGGGACCAAAAAAAAAAGGCGAGCACAAAGGTAACCTCCCTGAGAGCGATGATCTAAAAAAAAGTGTTATTGTTATTTTCTTAAATTCTGTATACTTATATATTCTTTGTCTTTTGTGTATGTGTGACAAAGGCCAGGCAATATGCATACCTACATGCACACTTACATAGTCAAAACATACTACCACACACGTGCAGAGGCACATAGTGTTAAAGATGGACATGTTACAACAAGACATATTGCTGAGAGAAGAGGAATATTGTGAGATCCAGTTTTACCAGAGGTGCGGAGTCAAAGGACCAGAGATTGTCAGAGAATCTCTTTCTGGACAACGGTGGCACAAACGTCAAAATCTAGTGATGGTGAACGTCAAAAGATACACAATAAACATGTTTATGCAACAGATAAACGTTAATCAAGTAAATGAAATAATGCACACTTACATCAGTATTCATCATCGTCATTATCATTGTCAATTATCGTCATCTTCAAGTTCTGTCAGTGACAGACTGTGTGACGTCAAGAGTTTCTTGCAGCGTTCAAGACTGACGTCAACTCGCATCATCTTCAACGTCAGTTTCAGTTTCAGTTTCTCAAGATGACGTCTCCGCGCTCGGTATGAATTCCATATGCACTATCATCACTGGTGCCATGTGATGGAGAAAATCCAGAATGATCATGGCACAAGCCCTAAACCTGCACATACACCCTTGAGCTGGCCAGGTCCTGAGATCCTACCTACATAGTTCCATAACCCTGAATCGTAGGGAGCGAAAAGACAGAGACCTCAACTTTTTCCCAGGGCCAGCACCACGAGGGCGGATCAGTTTGGTAAGTCAGTCACAAAACAGTGACCTCACGAATATCTGTGTGTGCAGAAGTCGCAAAATAGTGACGTCACGATTATAAATCGTGCGTACGTTATCGTTGCAGAAGTCACACAAGAGTGACGTCACGATTATCTGTGTGTACAGAAGTCACACAATATGACGTCACGATTATCTGTGTGTGCAGAAGTCCACTATGAAGATCACAGTTGTCGCAGTGCTCCTGTGCGCCATGGTCGCCATGTCTTCCGCCAGTTACTTTTACGGTGGTGGCTTCCCTGGAATTGGCATTGGGGGTTTTGGTGTTTTGGGGTGGTTTCGGTAAATTCGGCGGATTTGGTGGATATGGCGGATATGGCGGATATGGCGGATATGGCGGACTCGGTGGCGGATTCGGTAGGATTCGGCGGATATGGTGGTGGCTACTTCCCCAAGTTTGGCCGTGAGTAAACTGATTAGATGAGACTGACAGAAGTGTGTGAGAGGGAGAAAGCGATTGAGAAAATGATATTCTGATCTTCTTTGAAATGAAAAAAAGGAGGCCTTTGGCATCTATGTTATTACATGCATCTGTTAAAATATCAATTTTGAATGATACAGAAATTCGTCATCAGTGGTTTAGATTGTGTAAATAGTGTGTGTGTGGTGTGTGTGTGTGTGTGTGTGTGTGTGTGTGTGTGTGTGTGTGTGTGTGTGTGTGTGTGTGTGTGTGGTGTGTGTGTGCATGAGTGGTGTGTGTGTGTGTGATGTGTGTGTGTGTGTGTGTGTGTGTGTGTGTGTGTGTGTGTGTGTGTGTGTGTGTGTGTGTGTGTGTGTGTGTGTGTGTGTGAGCAGCAATGAGAACAGAAAAGGATATAACCTCTTTCCAAAGTATCAAAAGAAGTGTTTGTCATGGACAAGCTCTGTCACCAGATTTGTTTTCGCTTTACAGTGAAACCATCATGAGAAACCAGAAGAATGCCCTGGGACAAAGGTTGGAGGGAAAGTGTTAAACAATCTTCGTTATGCAGATTGCAGAAAAAAAAAGACCTACATCATCTTGTGAATATAATAGAAATGGAAAGCAGAAATAAAGGGCTGGAACTAAATAGCAAGAAGACAGAAGTCGTGGTAATCAGTAAAAAAAATCGCTTCATGCAAAGTAACAGCAAATGGTACAACATTGAGACAAGGTGATAAGTTTAAATATCTGGGAACAGTCGTCTCACAAGATGCAGACACATCAGAAATAGCCAGCAAAATCGGCCAAGCTAAAACAGCATTCAAAAAAATGAAAAGCATTCTAACCAACAAATGCCCATAAACTAACATCAGGAAGAGAGTTCTTCAGTGTTATACAGAACCGATACAGTTGTACGGATGTGAAGCGTGGACAGTCAACACTCAAAGTCACGACAAGATTGAGGCCGCTGAAATGTGGTTTCTAAGAAGAATGTTAAGAATTCCATGGACAGCAAAGAAAACAAACGAGACAGTCTTGAAAGAAGCACATATACAGAAAGAACATTAATGTAGAAGCTTAATACCAAAGGAAATAAGAGGGAAGCAGGGAGAATTTTAAACATCAACTGAGTAACATTAACTCTTGAGAGTCACGGAGTTATCTGGGTTGGGTTTGAGAAATTCTACATGGGAGATACTCCGTGACTCTCAAGAGTTATGTTACTTAGTTGGTAGAAGCTTAAGAAAAGACAACCAACACTCACAGGGCATTTTATGAGAAAAAACGTGAGCACCTAGTAACAACAGGAAAGCTGGAGGGAAAAGGAGCACCAGGTAGACTCAGGAGAAAATATTGGACGGACTAACGGAGTGGATAAAGACAGAGAGGGTGGGAGATATATTTGCATCGAAAAAAAGATAGATTCTATGGAGGCCATGATCGCCATCGCCTTGCGGCAGGGCACATGATGATGATGAAAAGGCGACGACGATATCTGCGCTGACAGAGAGTACAAAATGTTTATCAACGTCTGTTGGCCATTGTGGCCATATATTTGTTGAAAAGGCGACATTAGCAATGTATTTTGGTTCTCAGCGGTTGGCTTACAGAAGATTCTACATACATCAAATCACATGTGTTTGTCTCAGTGATGGCTTATGTCTACATGTATGTTGCTTTCAATGGACAGTTGTTATTTTGATTTTTCTGTTCCCCATTCCCTCTCTCCTTCCCTCTGATAACCTGAGGTCGTAGGGGAGTGAGATGTTAGAGACTTAAAACTTTTCTCTGGACAGCATTACGAGGCGAATGAAGGAAATAGAATGGAATTTTAAAGCGAGTAAAAAGGGGTTATTTATATATATGCGCTAGTGTGTGTGTGTGTGGGGGCGCGGTGGTGGTGTGTGTGTGTGTGTGTGTGGTGTGTGTGTGTTGTATGTGTGTGTGTGTTGTGTGTGTGTGTGTTGTGTGTGTGTTGTTGTGTGTTGTGTGTTGTCTGTCTGTCTGTCTGTCTCTGTCTGTCTGTCTGTCTGTCTGTGATAAAAATGTGTTCGCCAAGTTTCCAATTGGTCAAGGGAAGGACCGTTCAGGCTCCTAAATGCCTAAAGTTTGTAAGGTTTGATAAGTACTAAATCTGGATCTTCTTTATTACTTTTTGTATAGGAAAGGAGATTGCTAAAATAATTTGATTGAGTTATTTTGTGGTGGGGTTTCTTTGTTTTGTTTTGTTTTGATTTGATTTGATTTTTGATGTCCCCACCACCACCACTCTTTTTTTTTCTTTTTGTTCATTTCATTTCTTTTTTCTTCTCTCCCCCTCCCCACCATCCCCTGTTTTGCCGTTATTTAACCCTTTGATTCCCGCACCCTGTCTACCAGCATCCTGCATTGCCAACCATGCTAGCAATGCAAGAAAAACCCTAACCCTTTGATTCCCTCATCCTATCCACCAGCTTCCTGCAAGAAGCTGGTGGATAGGGTGAGATGATCAAAGGGTTAGGATTTGCAATTGGTCCACAGGGTAGGGAGAGTCAAAGGGTTAAGGCAAAACCTTATACTCCTCAGGCTTGTTTGTTTGTTTTGTTGTCGTTGTTGTTTTTTGTTTGTTTGTTTGTTTTTTGTTGTTGTTTGGTTTTGTTGTTTTTTTTATCATGGTTTGTTGTTGTTTATCTGTTACAGTCAAGGGTTACTACTAAACTGCTGTGAAATGTCTCCTATCCGCAGTCCACGCGTCTCTCCCGGTCTTTCCCAGTGCATTTACTTCACTCCGACTGTTCTATTTGATGTAATAAGGAGTGACACAAGTTTTGAGTGGTGGTAATAAACACTGGTGTCTTTGAACAAAAAACATAATTCTATGGCTTCTTTGTTTTGTTTGGTTTGGTTTCGTTTCGTTGGTTGAATGTTTCGGTTGTGTGAACTTGGTGTTTCGGAATGGATTTTGGCGAGATGGCTCAGCGTGTGAGGGTGATGGTTGGTTGAACGTTATTTGTTTGTTTGTCCATCGTTTCTCTGTCTGTCTGTCTGTTTGTCT
>JAPXFY010004138.1:17500-19071 GCA_030674185.1 Monoplex corrugatus | reverse complement strand
TAAAAAAATTAACCCTTTGACTCCCTCACCCTATCCCCCAGCTTCCTGCAGGGAGTCAAAGGGTTAAGTTTTTGCTTGGCTGACATGGTCGACAATGCAGGATGCTGGTAAACAGGTGGCGGGAGTCAAAGGGTTAAGTTTTTGCTTTGCTGACATGGTCGACAATGCAGGATGCTGGTAAACAGGTGGCGGGAGTCAAAGGGTTAAGTTTTCGCTTTGCTGACATGGTCGACAGTACAGGATGCTGGTAGACAGGTGGCGGGAGTCAAAGGGTTAAAGGGTTTGGGCATACTGAGAGAGTGTTTCATCTTCAATGGTTGTCAGCCACCTCAACCTGTGTCTGCCCTTCCAGTGTGTTTTTAGTGCTGTGATCAGTAAAAAACATGAAATCCCCTCATGCAAAATAGCAGCAAATGGCACAACCTGGACACAGGTTGATAAATTCAAATACCTGGGAACGATCATTTCATCAGACGGCAGATGCACATCAGAAATAGCCGGCAGAATCGGCCAAACCAAAACAGCATTCAAGAAGATGACAAGCATTCTTACCAACAAATGCCTGTCAATTAACATCAGGAAGAGAGTTCTTGAGAATTATATAGAATCAGTACTGTTGTACGGATGCGAGGCGTGGACAGTCAACAAACAAAGCCAGAACAAGATTGAGGCAGCCGAGATGTGGTTTCTGAGAAGAATGTTGAGAGTCCATGTGAGGCAGCCGAGATGTGGTTTCTCAGAAGAATGTTGAGAGTTCCATGGACAGCAAAGAAAACAAACGAGACAGTCTTGATGGAGGCAGACACAAGTAGATCACTCATAAGGAAGATTAGGAAAAGACAGGCAACATTTATAGGCCATTTTATGAGGAAGGGGGATTAGGAGCACCTGGTCACAACGGGAAAGCTGGAGGGAAAGAGAGCACCGGGTAGACCCAGGGAGAAAATGCTGGACGGACTTGCAGAGTGGCTGGGAACAAGGAGGGTGGGGGAGATGCTAGGGGCAACGAGATAGAGACAGATGGAAGTCCATGATCGCCAACGCCATGCGGCAGGGCACCTGATGATGATGATGATGATGATGATGATGATGATACTGATGTGAACGTCAGCAAAGAGGCGCCACAGCACGAGAAGTTTGAAGGATCGTCTGCGTTGTCTTTCAGGAGATGGATATGACTACAGGTGAATGGATTGGTATTTACTACATCCAACTTACTTACTTACTTACTTACTTAATTACTTACTTACTTACTTACTTATTTACTTACTTACTTACTATCTTACTTTACTTTACTTACTTCCCCCGGTTGGGTTGCCGGGGTCTCTTTCAGTATAAACAGTATTCCCACCTTCTGGAAATTCTGTGCTAGAAATTTCCTCTTTTCTGTCACTCTCTTTGTTTCTGCCTTGTTGCCTTGCTTTCTGTCTTTTCTACTTATTTTCTGCCTTACTGGTCCATTCACCTGTATTTTTTCGATAAAGTCTTACGTATTTTTTCTTCGGATTGATAATTGGATACATGTATTAAGTGCATTTTTGGCTCTAAGGAGGTGAGATATGCGGAAGCAA
>JAPXFY010004138.1:7500-10000 GCA_030674185.1 Monoplex corrugatus | reverse complement strand
GGATTTTCATTGAGTTCAGATCAAGGGTGTGGACCGTTGTGGAGACGCGAATGCACGAGTTTGGAGGTCATGGCGCCAGGGTCGAGGTCACACGGATTAAGTAGTAGCCTACAATGGGCAGTGTCTGAGGAATGTACGAAAACGGTACTTTATGGCGTACTGCTGACTGTAATATTTGCATTCTGTTTTCACTGTTGTGATATGAGGCGTGGACAGTCAACAAGCAAAGCCAGAACAAGATTGAGGCAGCCGAGATGTGGTTTCTAAGAAGAATGTTGAGAGTTCCATGGACAGCAAAGAAAACAAACGAGACAGTCTCGATGGAGGCAGGCACAAGAAGATCATTGATAAAGAAGATTAGGAAAAGACTGGCAACATTTGTAGGCCATTTTATGAGGAAAGGGGATTTGGGGCACCTGGTCATAATAGGAAAGCTGGAGGGAAAGAGAGCACCAGGTAGACCCAGGGAAAAAAATATTGGACGGACTTGCAGAATGGCTGAAGACAAAGAGGGTGGAAGATGTACTTGCGGCAACAAGGGATAGAAACAGATGGAGGGCCATGATCGCCAACGCCATGTGGCAAGGCACTTGATGATGATGATGGATGATGATGATGATGATGATGATGATGATGATGATGATGATGACAATTCCGTCCCGGGGGAGTCGCCACCTTAACATGGTGAGGAGGCTTAAGGTCCCAGTGATCCCTTGAGCTATGCCTACAGGGGCTACTGGTTGGAAAATTGGGTATCTTTAGAGTCATGGTCCTGATAATCAAGGAAATAGCTAGATCTAGACTTTTTCTTTATATATATATTTTTTTTTATTCCATTTTTTTTTCAATCGAACAAGGTTTGCACAAACGATGTTACATCATTCTTACTGTACATTTGGGGTAATCATAAATCACATACGCAATATCAATATCTAGGACAGTGCATAATATAGGCTTTAAGTGCATAATATAGGCTTTAAGTGCATAATATAGGCTTTAAGTAAACTTAGTCCTCCTGTTCGTCATACAGTGTTGTTCAGCATAATATAGATATATATAATCATTTTATATAATGTTTAATGACCATTACATTGCATAACTGTATTGAGCTGTCCACACACCGTTATGTTATATGTATAAACACCCACATATGTAACTGGATAAGCGCAATCATACAACAATCACCTTGTGGTCAGTGTTGACTTGGTTCAAACAAAACTGATATAAAAACCATACATTTCTTGGCAAAAAAAAAAGTAATTGTTTATATATAATACATGACTTCTATTGACAAAAAAAATTTATAACAATATTTTACTTCTTTCGTCTTAATCAGTTTGTATGAAATTTGTGTACGGTGCCCATTTCTGTACAAATTTATCATATTGCATGTTATTGTTAAATACATATCTGTCTGTCTCATAAGCTTCTTTAGATCTCTTAAGAATAGTTAACTATACTTTACTTGACAGCTTAAAATGATGCCCCTGGTAGGGTCATCCATGTCGAACAGGTCAAGGGGGAGAGGGGGAGAGGGGGAGAGATGAGACCATGAAAATACCTGAGGTTGCGCTGAAGAAGTCGGCTGGATCGCCGATGAAAGCTACGCAGTAAGTAGCCTTTTTTGTAACTGAGAGCCAGGTTCAACCAGGTAGCCATTACACCTGAGGTCTGTTTTGATCTTGCTGCCTTTCGTAAAGACTGTACCAGGTCGTTGGCATACAAGTCGCTTTATGCAGAACTCTGTCAGAAATTTCTGCTACCCCACCAAATAGTCACAGATGGATTACCCCCCACCACACCCCCATGGGGGATACCGGGGGCTCTTTCAGTATAAATAGTATCCCCCATCTTCTGGAAATTGTGTGCTAGAAATTTCCTCTTTTCTGTCACTCTCTTTGTTTCTGCCTTGTTCCTTTGCTTTCTGTCATTTTTTCTTATGATTCTCTGCCTTGCTGGTCCATTCGTCTGTACGTTCTTTCTGGCTTTAGTGGGCTGAGATATGCCGAAGCAAACTTCAGGTAATTATGTCCGTTTTTAGATATGTTTTGGTGTCCTTAGGTATGCTTAAATTTGTATTCAGGTGTGTTTTTTTTTAGATCCCCTGTGCGATAAATTGGACGGAGTGGTCAACGCTGGGGACATGTCCTTAGATTATGTGCGCGAATGCATTGATATGTATCCTTTATTTTCTTTTTTTTTTTCCCCTGTTTAAGTTTTGTGTTTTGAAGCCGGTTACAGCCCTGATATGGCTGTATGCAGTCGGCTGGGCTGTAAACAACAATAACAATAATAAAACAGATGGATTAAAGTTTGGTGAAGGTGTTGCTGCTGCTGCCTTCTTTTCTGACATTCCCAATCGATCGTTTCCAAAACATTTTCCCATCTGACAGTTTCGTTTATACTGCTGAACTGACTGACTGCTCTGGGCTGTAAGCGATATGAACTTGAATTGTTGTCTTTTATCTTAACCTGGTTGTCGTTTTTGACGTGGTGTTAG
>JAPXFY010004138.1:0-2500 GCA_030674185.1 Monoplex corrugatus | reverse complement strand
GCGACGCCAGGTAAATTGCGTACTGACGTGCTAATATTATCATCGACTTCATTTTCCCGTAACCATGGTGACGGTGTCAACAGTCTTGGGTAGGTATTGACAGCTGAATATTTGAAAAAGAAAAAAAATTAAGAAAGAAGGAAACATGGAAAAAGAGAAGAAAGACAGAAAAATGAAAAGAAAGAAAGAAAGAATGAAAGACAGACAGACAGAAAGAAAGAAAAACATAAGAAGTAACAGCAATAACAGGAGATGGGAAGAAGTAACAGAGATGGGAAGAAGTAACAGCAATAACAGGAGAGATGGGAAGAAGTAACAGAGATGGGAAGAAGTAACAGCAATAACAGGAGAGATGGGAAGAAGTAACAGAGATGGGAAGAAGTAACAGCAATAACAGGAGAGATGGGAAGAAGTAACAGCAATAACAGGAGAGATGGGAAGAAGTAACAACAATAACAGGAGAGATGGGAAGAAGTAACAGAGATGGGAAGAAGTAACAACAATAACAGGAGAGATGGGAAGAAGTAACAACAATAACAGGAGAGATGGGAAGAAGTAACAGCAATAACAGGAGAGATGGGAAGAAGTAACAGCAGTAACAGGAGAGATGGGAAGAAGTAACAGCAATAACAGGAGAGATGGGAAGAAGTAACAGCAATAACAGGAGATGGGAAGAAGTAACAGCAATAACAGGAGATGGGAAGAAGTAACAGCAATAACAGGAGATGGGAAGAAGTAACAGCAATAACAGGAGATGGGAAGAAGTAACAGCAATAACAGGAGAGATGGGAAGAAGTAACAGCAATAACAGGAGATAGGAAGAAGTAACAGCAATAACAGGAGATAGGAAGAAGTAACAGCAATAACAGGAGAGATGGGAAGAAGTAACAGCAATAACAGGAGATAGGAAGAAGTAACAGCAATAACAGGAGAGATGGGAAGAAGTAACAGCAATAACAGGAGAGATGGGAAGAAGTAACAGCAATAACAGGAGATGGGAAGAAGTAACAGCAATAACAGGAGATAGGAAGAAGTAACAGCAATAACAGGAGAGATGGGAAGAAGTAACAGCAATAACAGGAGATGGGAAGAAGTAACAGCAATAACAGGAGAGATGGGAAGAAGTAACAGCAATAACAGGAGAGATGGGAAGAAGTAACAGCAATAACAGGAGATGGGAAGAAGTAACATCAATAACAGGAGATGGGAAGAAGTAACAGCAATAACAGGAGAGATGGGAAGAAGTAACAGGAGATGGGAAGAAGTAACATCAATAACAGGAGATGGGAAGAAGTAACAGCAATAACAGGAGATGGGAAGAAGTAACAGCAATAACAGGAGATGGGAAGAAGTAACAGCAGTAACAGGAGAGATGGGAAGAAGTAACAGCAATAACAGGAGAGATGGGAAGAAGTAACAGCAATAACAGGAGATGGGAAGAAGTAACAGCAATAACAGGAGAGATGGGAAGAAGTAACAGCAATAACAGGAGATGGGAAGAAGTAACAGCAATAACAGGAGATGGGAAGAAATAACAGCAATAACAGGAGATGGGAAGAAATAACAGGAGATGGGAAGAAGTAACAGCAATAACAGGAGATGGGAAGGAGTAACAGCAATAACAGGAGATGGGAAGAAGTAACAGCAATAACAGGAGAGTGGGAAGAAGTAACAGCAATAACAGGAGAGTGGGAAGAAGTAACAGCAATAACAGGAGATGGGAAGGAGTAACAGCAATAACAGGAGCAGCAATAACAGGAGATGGGAAGAAGTAACAGCAGTAACATGAGATAGGAAGAAGTAACAGCAATAACAGGAGATGGGAAGAAGTAACAGCAATAACAGGAGATGGGAAGAAGTAACAGCAATAACAGGAGAGATGGGAAGAAGTAACAGCAATAACAGGAGATGGGAAGAAGTAACAGAAGATGGGAAGAAGTAACAGCAATAACAGGAGAGATGGGAAGAAGTAACAGCAATAACAGGAGATGGGAAGAAGTAACAGGAGATGGGAAGAAGTAACAGCAATAACAGGAGATGGGAAGAAGTAACAGGAGATGGGAAGAAGTAACAGCAATAACAGGAGATGGGAAGAAGTAACAGCAATAACAGGAGATGGGAAGAAGTAACAGCAATAACAGGAGATGGGAAGAAGTAACAGCACTGTTATGTTAGCTGAATGTTTATTAGGGAAGTAGGAGACTATAATTCTCTTCGAAAAGGCCCTAAGCCCTCCAAGCGAAGAGCGCATAGAATGCGTTACAAAAGAAATAATCAGTTTTTAAAAAGAAACAAAATTAACGAACTGACAACAAAATAACAAAACTACATAATTAAGACACTTCAAAAATGTAAATGATTTCAATAGAAACAAATTGACATTCTTAACAGAGGCAGGGAGGGAGAAATGGGGAGGGGGAGAGAGAGAGGGGAGAGAGAGAGAAATGGAGGGAGGGAGAGAGAGAGAGAGTTGATTTAGTTTCACCTCTAGGCTTACCTC
>JAPXFY010004137.1:2500-19071 GCA_030674185.1 Monoplex corrugatus | reverse complement strand
AAATTTAGTTCAAAGTGAGTTGAGACATAATCTGTAAGCCAAAGTTTTTTCCCTGTCTTGTAAAACCCTGGTAGTTTACGATGAAAGGGCGAATTTTACGTTGCGTGTTTACTTTGTTGTCCAATATAGCATTCATTTCAAGGTCAGAGAGTTGTAAATCAAGTTTAGTACTGCCAGCTCTATTCATTGCTGCACGTTTAGCTATTCTGTCAACCCAGTCTTATATATGACATCACAATGGGATGGGATCCAACAAAAAGTAACTTGTGTATTGTTTGTTATTAAACAATGAATTAAAATTTAATCTCAAATGTTAACGCACTATTTTCTTTATATTCACAACTTTTTAGGGACTGTAATGCAGATTTCGAATCTACACATAATAAGATACTAAACAAAGGTATAGGTAGATCCACTATATGTTTCAGTGCCATTAGGGTGGCAACTAATTCAGAACTGAAGATTGAATGTCCCTGTCCTAAAGAGTAAGTCTTTTCTACTTTTAATTTTGGAATTACAAAGCCAGCGCCGTCTGCACCATCGTCTAGAACAGAGCCATCAGCAAATATTTTCAAGTGATGAAAATATTTTTTTATGTAGATGTGACAGAACGTCAATTGCTAACAAGTGTGGATTAATATCTTTCCTCAAGTCATTATCAGTGTAGTTGATATCAAAACTAGCAGTGGACAGATTCCCAGGGGGGTAGAGGACAACATGTCGATTTATGTACAACCTTTGTAGGTATACGCTGGAAATTTCGAATAGCTCATTTGTGTAAGTGGATATTGTTTCATTGAGCCTTTATTGTTCGTGCTATCTTGGGGAAATGGATGTCAGATCGAATTTTAAGTTCTGCTCAAGTTATAGCTCAAGCCAAAAAGCAATATTGGTCTGTTTTTGCTCTCAAGAAATTTCAGGGCTAAGGATCTTCCTAAGGTTTGGAATAAGGTAAAGAAATGAAAAATGGCTTTCATTTACACAATTTTTTTTTTTTTTTTTTTTTTTTTTTTTTCCCCCCCCCCCCCCCCCCCCCCGATTTTTGCTCTCAACAAATTTCAGGCTAAAGATCTTCCTAAGGTTTGGAATAAGGTCAAAAAATGAAAAATGGGCTTTCATTACACATTTTTAATTATTTACGGAGAAATGGATTGAATACTTACACAATATCATACAAAAATGCTGGGAAAATGGTCGCATACCTGACATTTGGAGACTTCAGTTGTGTTACCTATACCAAAAGCTAATAAACCCCGCTCTGAACCAGGTAGTTTCAGACCTATCTTGCTTACCTTCCATGTTTCAAACTGATGGAAAAAATTTATAGTGAATCGACTGACTTATTTTGTGAGAAAAATAAAATAATACCTATTAACCAATGTGGATTTCAAAAAAGTAGAGCGACGACAGACCATTTAGTCAAATTAACAACTCAAATAAAAACTCAGTTTGCAAAGGAAAAAATGTTCTAGCTACCTTTTCTGATCTTAAAAGGCATACTACCAAGTCTGGCATGCGAGATTTTTGTTGAAATTAAAACATATTGGTCTCAAAGGTAATCTGTATTATTTTATTAAAGCATTTCTAAGTGACTGAAGTATAACTGCTAAAATAGGTAATACATACTCTGAAAAACGATCTATTAACATGGTAATTCCGCAGGGTTCCGTAATATCTCCTCTATTATTTAATATTTTAATCCATGACCTGCCAGCACAAGTCTCAAACAATATAAACTTAGCTAAGTACGCCGATGATATAGCGATCTGGATGAATGTTACATTGAAAAGGAAAACTTCTTAAAGAGAAATCAATTACACTAAAAAGGTTTATCAACGTGAAATTGATCATATTTCAAGTTACTTGATAGTTAACGGTCTGGAAATATCCAATGAAAAGACACACATGATGCTTTTTAATAATGGACTCGGTTCTAAAAATTTACCGTTGTTTAAAATTGATGAGAAACTGAAATATACAAATCAGGTGAAATTTCTGGGAGTACACTTGACTTCTAGCTTACAATGGAAAGAACACATTGATGCTTTGTTATATAAAGCTATGAGAAGCTATAATTTAATACAAGTAATTAAGAAACAGTCATGGGGCAAGACACTAAAACGTTGTTATATCTTGTAACAGCTTTAGTCAGATCGAAGTTGGCTTATGGCCAAGAGGTATATTTTTCAGCTCCAAAATGCTATTTGAAAAAGCTTCAAAGCTTAGATATATAGTAAAGCTGTTAAATGTGCTCTTGGGGTACCGGTGTACACAAAAACACAAGAAGTATATAAAACAGCCGTCATCCTTCCTTTGGAAGAATGGAGGAAGTTATCAGCTGCTAAGTATATAGTTAGAGCAAATGCAGTAGCTAATTATACCGATGGGGAACTTAAAATTCGGTCTGACATCCATTTCCCCAAGAGAGACAGTGTGTGTGTGTTTTATGTGTGTGTGTGTGTGCCTCTTTTAAGATTGTCTCGTTATTTTCTTTGCTGTCCATGGAAGTCTCAACATTCTTCTTAGAAACCACATTTCAGCTGCCTCAATCTTGTTCTGATTTTGCGTACTGACTGTCCACGCTTCACGTCCGTATAAAGTATTGGTTCTATCATCATCATCATCATCATCATCAATCATCATCATCATCATCATCATCATCATCATCATGCGTTCTACTGCGTGGAGTTGGCGATCGTGGCCTCCATACGAATCTATCTCTCGTCGCTGCAAGTAAATCTCCCACTCTCTCTGTCCACGGCCACCCTGCAAGTCCGTCCAATATTTTCTCCCTGATGATCCGTGCTTATGATGACAAGAATGTACTGATTGACTGCACATCACATTCCACTGGGACAAATTGTTAATTAGGACTGATGAAAATACCCAGACCTGCAGTCCGAAACTATTCAAACGTAAGATATTGTTAAATGATTAGTCATTGACATTACATGACATGACATGGCATGAAATGACATGACATGACATGACATTACATTACATTACATTTGACTAGACACATAACGATAATGATAAGTAAAAAAATATGTTTGGTGTGAACAGGAATATTGTTTAAATACGTTTGATGTGAATGTGCAATCAGTAGGTCAAAAACATTCTTATCAGTTTATTATTTTTATGACAGAAAAAAGTAAACTGTAGGTTTATCTCTCAATGCTTTTTGTTTTTTTCAACATGTTAGCCATATGAATATATTGCCGCTTATCAACAGAGCACTTATGTTGGTCTGTATGCCATGTAACATTGTTTGTTTTGTAGATTAATATTTGTCTGTCTGACTAGCTGTCTGTCTGTCTGTCTGTTTGTCTGTCTGTCAATTTGCTGTCTGTCTGTCTCTGTCTGTCTGTCTCTCTCCTCCCTCTCTCTCTTTCTGTCCTTCTCTCTCTCTCTTTTTATTTATCCCTGTCTCACTCATTCTCTCTGTCTCTCTCTGTCTCTCTCTTCTCTCTCTCTCTGTCTCCCCCCCCCCCCCCCCCCCCCCGTGGGGTGAAAATTCTGTATTAGAAATTTCTTATTGTTTGTAAGTGTTTTCGTTTCTGCCTTGCTCCTTTGAGTTCTGTCATCTCTTTCTATCATTTTCTGCCATACTGGTCCATTCACCTGTATCATCATCAGTCCATTCACCTGTATCATCATTAGTCCATTCACCTGTATCATCATCAGTCCATTCACCTGTATCATCACCAGTCCATTCACCTGTATCATCATCAGTCCATTCACCTGTTATAATCATCATCAGCATATGCCCTGCCTGGCGTTGGCGATAATGTCCTTTCATACGAATCTATCCTTTGTTGCTGCAAGAACATCTCCCACCCTCTCTGTCCTCATCCACTCTGCAAGTCTGTCCAATATTTTCTCCCTGGGTCTACCTGGCGTTCTCTTTCCCTCCAGCTTTCCTGTTGTGACTATGTGCTCTAGTTTCTCTTGCCTCATAAAATGTGCGTGTTGATTGTCCACTCTTCGCATCCATACCCTTTACAGAGTCAAAATCAGACTTTCAAATCGGAATTCTGACACCTAACTAGCTTGGTTGTTACACCCATTATCATTTTGTAATTTAGTGTATAGTTAGAATTGAACAGAACACAGACTCGAAAGATCATGAAAATTAAAGGCTCGAACGATTGAATCTGACATCTGAATGAAAATTTGAAGCCTGTGTAGGATATTTAACTGGGACATCAAGACACATACACTACACCATATGTTCATGATAACACGATTTTGAATTGGCTGTACGGTTATTGTACTTTTCTACTGGGTCATGTTGACCACTAGATATGTAATTGTCATGCATTGGCTTGAATAGGAATGTCTAATTTGGACAGGATTCATACGGGAAATGTTTTGGACTTTGTGGCCTCAAACGGCCTTGAAGCCTTGTAGTAAGTAATATCACGAACTATTAAGCTGTCAAAAAGTAAAGGATTGGAGCTAAATAGCAAGAAGACTGAAGTCATGGTAATCAGCAAAAACATGAAATCCCCTCATGCAAAATAACAGCTAATGGCACAACCTTGAGACAGGTTGATAAGTTTAAATATCTGGGAACGATCATCTCACCAGACGGCAGATGCACATCAGAAATAGCCAACAGAATCGGCCAAGCCAAAACAGCTTTCAATAAGATGAAAAGCATTCTAGCCAACAAATGCCTATCAATTGACATCAGGAAGAGAGTTCTTGAATGTTATATAGTACCGATAATGTTATACGGTTGTGAGGCGTGGACAGTCAACAAGCAAATCCAGAACAAGATTGAGACAGCCGAGATGTGGTTTCTAATAAGAATGTTGAGAGTTCCATGGACAGCAAAGAAAACAAACGAGACAGTCTTGATGGAGGCAGACACAAGAAGATCATTGATAACGAAGATTAGCAAAAGACAGGCAACATTTATAGGCCATTTTATGAGGAAAGGGGAATTAGAGCACCTGGCCGGTCACAACAGGAAAGCTTAAGGGAAAGAGAGCACCAGGTAGACCCAGGGAAAACATATTGGACGGACTTGCAGAGTGGCTGAGGACAGAGAAGGTGGAAGATGTGCTTGCAGCAACAAGGGATAGATGCATATGGAGGGCCATGATCGCCAACTCCATGTGGCAGGGCACTTGATGATGATGATGATTAAGCTGTGATACTGCAGAAATTTTGATTGTGACAAACTTACCACTAAAGCACTCAGGGATTCATTTGAAGACCAGACTATGTACTCTGAGACCTGGGAAAGGTTACCTCTAATTTAGTAGTTAGTTGACATCCCCAGCCCATTGAGTGGCAGGCAACAAATGAAGGGCAGATGACCTTTAAATATGGATATTAATTGAAATAGGTCATGCTTTCCTGCATGAATAAGCTGTTGTGGACCGACTGGCAATGGTCTGTGGACGGACGCGTCAGGGTGGCACTAGACAATGCCACATGTACAAAACACCCTTCGTGTCGTATGACGGAGCCATCAGGCGTTGCTTAACTCTTTTTGTGAAAAACATCTCTGCACCAGAGAGAGGTCTACGTGTCTTCATAGACTTCAAGAAGGCGTCTGACAGAAGGCAGCAAAGAAAATATCAGGACTGTCCAGGCTGATACCTGTATGTAATGATGAGAATGTCTCCTTGAAACATACAATCAGGTCCTGGTGTATTCCATCTTCCTGTGTGCAATTGAGACGTGGACCTCCACAGTGATTGTGTGGAAATATGAATCCAAGCCATGAAAATGAGATGCTATCGCAAGACAGTAAATATCCGATATATTAATTATATCACTAATCGACAAGTGTACCAAACCATTAAATGGCACATTAGATCATAGAAACATTTGCTGACTTCAATCAAGAGAAGAAAACTACGTTGGTATGGCCACGTAAGAGTCCTCCTGGGAACTGAATTGTTGAGGAAGGGAGACGGAGAGGAAGACAGATAAAAAAACCCGATGGGCTGACATCATTGTGGAATGGACAGACCCAGACTTTGGCACACAACTGACAAAGCTGGAAGAGTCCAGTGAACAGTTCTTTTGTGCAGCGCCCCTATGACTCTCCACAGAGTTAAGGGAGAAGAAGAAGGAGAAGAAGGATGTATATGTATAGAACATATCCAGGAGCATGTGTGTATACTCAGATGTTATCAATCAAAACCACACACTAACATAGAACAAAATTTGTGTGTGTGTGGTCAGCCTCAGTACGTCGCTTTCAACAGCTGCGGCCAATTATCCAGCAGTTCACTCATGCCAATCAAACTAACCCAGAGGTCATCGAGGTCACACCAGAGGTCAGCCAGTTTGACCAGAAGGTTCACATCAGAGTTCAAGGTCTTCCCAGCCAGAGCAAGGTGACGATGTTAGCAGTGACCGACAGTGTGTGGAGGCGGCAGCCTGTGCAGTATGTGTCATGTGGTCAATACCTGACCAGTCACACCGGACAGCTGGACTTGCAGAAAGATGGCTCTGTTGGTGGCACATACACAGGTCAGTCCACTGGTGTGATGTTGCTTACTTAGAGGTACGTCCTGTAGCATACACAGGTCAGTCCACTGGTGTGATGTTGCTTACTTAGAGGTAGGTTTTGTAGCATACACAGGTCAATCCGCTAAAGTGATGTTACATGTACTAACTTAGAGGTACGTCCTGTAGCATACACAGGTCAGTCCACTGGTGTGATGTTACTAACTTAGAGGTACATCCTATAGCATACACAGGTCAGTCCACTAGAGTGATGTTACTAACTTAGAGGTACGTTCTGTAGCATACACAGGTCAGTCCACTGGTGTGATGTTACTAACTTAGAGGTACATCCTGTAGCATACACAGGTCAGTCCACTGGTGTGATGTTACTAACTTAGAGGTACATCCTGTAGCATACACAAGTCAGTCCACTGGTGTGATGTTACTAACTTAGAGGTACATCCTGTAGCATACACAGGTCAGTCCACTGGTGTGATGTTACTAACTTAGAGGTACATCCTGTAGCATACACAGGTCAGTCCACCAGAGATGTTACTAACTTAGAGGTACGTTCTGTAGCATACACAGGTCAGTCCACTGTGTGATGTTACTAACTTAGAGGTACGTTCTGTAGCATACACAGGTCAGTCCACTGGTGTGATGTTACTAACTTGGAGGTACAGTCTGTAGCATACACAGGTCAGTCCACTGGTGTGATGTTACTAATTGAGGTACATCCTGTAGCATACACAGGTCAGTCCATGGTGTGATGTTACTAATTAGAGGTACTCTGTAGCATACACAGGTCAGTCCACTGGTGTGATGTTACTTACTTAGAGGTACGTTCTGTAGCATACACAGGTCAGTCCACTGGTGTGATGTTACTAACTTAGAGGTACGTTCTGTAGCATACACAGGTCAGTCCACTGGTGTGATGTTACTAACTTAGAGGTACATCATGTAGCATACACAGGTCAGTCCACTGGTGTGATGTTACTTACTTAGAGGTACGTTCTGTAGCATACACAGGTCAGTCCACTGGTGTGATGTTACTAACGTAGAGGTACGTCCTATAGCATACAGGGGTCAGTCCACTAGAGTGATGTTACTAACGTAGAGGTACGTCTTGTAGCATACACAGGTCAGTCCACTAGAGTGATGTTACTAACATAGAGGTACGTCCTGTAGCATACAGGGGTCAGTCCAATAGAGTGATGTTACTAACTTAGAGGTACGTCCTATAGCATACAGGGGTCAGTCCACTAGAGTGATGTTACTAGCTTAGAGGTACGTCCTGTAGCGTACACAGGTCAGTCCACCAGAGTGATGTTACTAGCTTAGAGGTACGTCCTGTCGCATACACAGGTCAGTCCACTAGAGTGATGTTACTAGCTTAGAGGTATGTCCTGTAGCATACAGGGGTAAGTCCAATAGAGTGATGTTACTAACGTAGAGGTACGTCCTGTAGGTACTCTGTTAACTAAAAAAAAACTTTAATTACTTGTGTTATTGTTTTGTTTGTGTTGTAAACAAAGAAATTACTAGAAACCAGAAAAGTATGAAAAGAGAATGAGAAAGGGTACTTTAATTTGTAGTTTGTGAAGCAAGAGGGGCGCAAATTTCGGCCAACTGATCTTTATCAAACGCACCCAAAAGACTAAAAAATGATATAAAGAAAGAAAGAAAGAAAGAAACAACAAAACAAAATTCAACAGATTTAGGACGAAAAGTGAGAAAATGTATGGTAATCCATGAAACAAGACGAGCCCCTTTGACTTTGTAAGAGAAGATTGTAATCACTTGGCTACCTTCTTGGTTTATCTGTTCTGAACTTGTACAATATTTGCAGGTGTGGAACCAATGGGACTGTTCTGGAGCATGATACCCAGTCCTTTAGGTCCTAAAAACATCCGCCTAGTGGTGAAAAATGTGGAGCACCCAATGGTGTACAGGCTGTCTGTCTACCAAGGTCACTTGACGCTGGACGACATGCTGGGGGAGAAGTGTCAGCACCAGCCATTGTCCACACGCGTCGTGCGGCGTGTTGTTCTTGACCCGCATGTAAGAAGAATCCCAGTGAAGGAGGGCAGACTACGAGGAATGCTCTTTCTTCCTCCAGGTATTATGATACAACAAAACATTAGGCTATTATGAGTTTTACATTAAAAAGCACAAAATCTTCCTGGATTAGTACACCTGGTAGATGTTGAGATATTTGTATTGTAAAGAGTCTTTGTTTCTTTGTTTGTTACTTGCTAATTTGTTAATTTGCTGATTTGTTATTTTTTGTGGAGCTTATGTACTTGAAAAGATGGTTTCAACTTTCTACAATGTGATTTGTTAAATGAAGGTTCACTGGTTGATTAATTATCCAGAGGGAGTAAACCATGGAGACCTGTGTTCATCATGTTTTCCTCATCTGTGCAAAAATTCTACATTTAATGATAGCAGATGACAAAGGTATCTACGAAATGAATGAAGTAGGTGGCATAGAAATATTGTTTTCTGTCTTCCACACCAGTTTTCTTTTTTCAGCAGTATTTGCCATAAAGGTTTCTGTTTCATTTGTGTTGTTGCAGATGAGATAGTTAATGCAAAGAGCCTTTTGCTTACTTTATTTTTTTGTTCACTATTTTTTTTCGTTGTTTCTTTTTGTTTCCCTGTATATAATTAATCAATCCAAGCAAGACAACCCTGCCGTCGTTCTCATGGGACAAAGGTCTATCACCTGCAGTTACTATTACCTCAATGTTCAGATAATAATATAATGTATATCTAGAATTTGGAGTCTGTTCAAGATGGATTCAGTGCACTCAAACAGTTCCATACACTTGATACCAAAATCTGCAAGCAATTATATTGCAGACTCCCTGAGCCTGTGCAAAACCTTATGTGGTGGGAAGGTTTTGAATTGCGGAAGGTGGGGAAGAGAGACCTATGAAGCAATAGGACTGACACTACCAGAATGATTGAAACAGTAAGATGGGCAGTGAACAGGCCAGTGTTTAGTGTTGCTGTCTGGGATTGAAGTAAAGATGTCAGAACTTTAGTACATGACTTTAAATCAAAACAAACAAACAAGCAAACAAACAAAGAAGCAAACAAACAAAGAACCAAACAAACAAACAAGCAGGCAAACAAACAAAACACACAAACAAACAAACAAGCAAATAAACAAAGAAGCAAACAAACAAAGAACCAAACAAACAAACAAACAAGCAGACAAACAAACAAACAAACAAACAAACAAACAAGCAGGCAAACAAACGAACAAGCAAACAAACAAACAAACGAAGCAAGCAAGCAACAACAACAACAACAACAACAGCAATAAGAACCAGCCTGCATAATGTCAAATATCATTGTTAGTAAATAAGATCCTTTGAAATGTGTCCTCCATTCTGTCACAGGTGAAGGTCCATTTCCAGGTGTACTGGACATATTTGGAATGGCAGGGGGCCTGGTGGAGGTGCGAGGAGCCCTTCTAGCATCACATGGCTTTGCTGCATTCAGTTTGGCCTTTTTTGGTTACGACGATCTTCCTCGGAACTTCAGAGACCAAACACTTGATTATTTTACTGTGAGAACAGACTTTATGAAAATTACCCATTTGCATGAATCTGCTTGCTCAACTAATCACTGTCTTGAGAACATGCATAATGACTACTAATTCAGAAAAGTATAGCGATATCATATGTAAAAATACATCTAGTATGTTTTTGCTTGATTCATGTTAAAGGCTTTGTTGTTGTTTATGTTTATGTGTTTAGTATGATTCTATTGAAGGAAAATACTTTCACTGCTGAGTCGAGAATGATACGAAAAGAAAGAAAAAGACATCCTTACCAAACAATTGAGTAAGGCTAATTCTGAAAGTTGCCAGTTTTGGTTTGGGGGTTTAAAAGAACAGAAATCATACAGCATTGAGATTTGATTTCATCATTTCTTCATATCACTTTCTGCCTTGCTGGTCCATTCACCTGTAAGTGTTCAATAAAGTCTTATGTACGTTCTTTTAGGATTGACAATTGGGTAGATATGTTAAGTGCATTTTTGGTTCTAGGGAAATGAGATATGCAGAAGCAATTTAAGTAATTTAGACCAGTTCTTATAGATGTTTTAGTGTCCTTAATTATACTTATACCTGTATTCAGGTATGCTTTTTAAATCCCCCGTGCGATAGATTGCACGGAGTGGTCAATGTCAGGGGCATCTCCATAGAAACTATGTGCGCGAATGCATTGATATGTATATTTAATTTTCTTTTCCTTTTTTTCTTGTTTAAGTATTATGTATGTTTTGAAACAGGTTATAGCCCTGACATGGCTCTACACAGCCGACTGGGCTTTAAACAGAAATAACAGTTCAATAAAATAACTGTTTTTTCTTACAACAGCACATCTTACGAGTAGCACTGTCCAGGCTGAAACCTGTACGGAAGGACAAATGTCACAATGAACACAAGATCAGGTTTTGATATGTATTCCACATTTCTGTATGCATGCAAGACATAGGCCCTCACAGTGGATTCGAAAAAAAAAACCCCCAAAAAAACAAAACAAAACAAAACAAAAAAAAACAGGCCGTGGAAATGAGGCGTTATCACATATACCGATTATATCACCAGTAAACAAGTGCACCAAACCCTCCTGCAGCACATTGTGAAGTGGAAAGAGAAACCATTTGTAGAGACCCAGGCTTTGGCGAACAACTGAGAGAGCTGGAAGAATCTTGTGAACATTTCGTTAGTGCAGCACTCCAATGACTACTCACAGAGTTGAGGTAGAAGGAAAAGATGAAAACATCACTCAGTCATTAGTACAATGGTCAATTAGTACAATACATTGTCTTCATTTGTGGTGTTTAACAGAAGGTTATCATTATTATTCTTATCTGAGTGTCAATATACAATTGTATCTTATATGCACATGTTCTTGGCATCATTTAGTTTAGCCCATATTCATGACTGTGATATTTTGTACATTTCTAGTATGTATATAATTTGTTTTGAAGAAAAGAACTTTCATTATAGGGGAGAAAAACTTCAAAATTTTCAGCTTTTGTGTTGTACAGTTTTATCCCACATATGTACATAAATGATAGAATTAAGAAGCACTTTTGACACAAACACACGGAGAGATGTTTCATTTCGTATGTTTTTTTTGTTTTTGTTTCCTAAAATACACATCTACATGTTCATCCTGAGTGATAAATCTTTTTGTTTCCTCAACAGAATGCAGTCAGTTGGTTTTCATCTCATCTGTCAGTCCAGTCTGGAGGTATTGGAGTGGTCGCAGTATCAGGTGGGGCTGTCTGTGCTATTATGATGTCCTACAAATGTCCAGAGGTTGGTGATTGCAGTAGGAGAAGTAATCATAATATCAGTATTGAACCAGTATTGCTGTGGTGCAGTGGTTAGCGTAGTGGACTGACAATTGGAAGGTTGTGGGTTCAAATCCCATCATTCGGTCAAAATCATTGCAAGATTTGTTTTAGCTTCAAGCGGTTCCTTTCCAGAGTTTAGCATTCTATGGGCTGATTTGGAAAACTGGGGCTAGATGATCAAGTTCCAAGGAACAACGAATGCTCCTTGTCGATTGTCTGAGCTAGAAAGTTCTTCTTTTTCGTCTCTCTCCCTCTTTGAGTCTCTTTCTGCCATGAACTCAAGATCTGATTGTCTTAGTTCAATCCCAGCTCGCAGCATTGTATGTTGACCTTTTGGCTGCCCATCTTAATGTTTCTGTCATTCTGGTGGTGTCAGCTTAGCTTTTATAGGTCCCTCCACCTCCCCATTTCAAGACCTTGCCGCCACATAGGGTTTTGCACAGGCTCAGGGAGTCTGCCAGATAATTGCTAGGAGATTTGGATGGAGCGCATACTGACTTATCTGTTTTTGATGACCCCCCTTGAATAGAGTCTAAACTAAACTCTCTGTCTTGCTTTTTTGCTTTCTGTCTTCTGTTCCTTTCTTCTTTTCTGCCTTGCTGATTTACCTTCATGTTTTCCTTATGCCTTTCATGCTTTCTGTCTATTGGGATTGATAATTGAGACTTTCACTTCCTGGGCAAATGCTCTAACAACACCAAAGATTCCATCGGTAGTAGATTAGTCATAAGAGTGGCAGCAGTAGTTGTAGTAGTGTTTGTTACAATGTAAAGTTGTAATAGTGGCAGCAACAGCAATAGTACCACTAATAGTTGTAGTAGCTGCCGTGGTTATAGATGCAGTAGAAGGAATAGTAGTAGCAGCACTAGGAACAGTTGTGGTAGATGTAGTAGTAATAGCAGTAGCAATAATTGTAGCAACAGCACTGGCAGTAATAGTAGAAGCAACAGTAGTAATAATTGTAGCAACAGCACTGGCAGTAATTGTAGAAGCAACAGTGGTAATAATAGTAGCAGTAGCAGCAGTATTTTGGCTGGCCATGACAATCTTGGGAAGATTCGATGGCAATTTCCCCTTGCCTTCCATCGGTTTTTGTACAGACTCTCCGTTAGCCAATGAACTCATGTTTGCTGACGACCAGGCAATGGTGAACAATGACAAGATACAGCTACAGGAGCACACAGATCACCTCAATGAAAGCTGCGAGACATACGGCATGAAGATCAGCGTCAGCAAGACCGAGGTCATGACTGTCAGTAAGAGACCAAACAAACTGGATATCAACATCAACGGAACCCAGTTGAAGCAAGCCAGTGAAATTACATACCTGGGCAGCATCTTCACTGAAACTGGCAAACTAGACAGAGAAATCGAGACCAGATGCCAGAAAGCCAATGCAGTCAGCTACCAACTTGCCCCTCTCCTGAAACACCCCAGCATTCCCACCAGCACTAAGGCGAAACTCATCAACGCCATTTTTCTACCAACGCTGACATACCAGTGCCAGACATGGTCCCTAACTAAAGTCCTCGAGAGAAAACTGGTCACCTGTGAAATGAAATGCCTGAGGAAAGCAGTAAACAAGACAAGGCGGGACAAGATCAGAAATGAGGTGATACGAGACATGGTAGGAGCAACACCAATCCTACAACACATCAAACATATGAGGATCAAGTGGTTCGGACATCTCACACGTATGCCCCTAAACCATCCAGCTCTTCGGGCATACAACACCAGATACTCTGGCTGGAGAGCCAGAGGAAGACCAAGACGACGATGGAGCGACTCCGTGGCAGACACCCTCAGAGCTCACGAGATGTCCCTTGTCCAGGCCACCCGCCTTGCTGCTGACAGACGACTGTATCTCCCAGCGACGCCCACCGGTACAAGCGGAAGGAAAAACCAAAACCAAACCAAACCTCCGTTAGCCTTTGTCGTTCCCATGACTACCCCCAAGGCAGTAGGGGCGATTTTCTGTCAGGGTTTAATCCCTTTGCCTTTGTCTCGCCAGAGATAACCACAAGGAAGTGGTGTTTATTCTGTTAAGATTTACTCCCTTAGCCTTGGTTTCACCTGAGACACCCACATGGCAGTGGTGCTATTTACCCATAGCTGGGGATCTGGTTCATGGGCACCAGGGCATGTCCACACGCCGGTGGGCTTGCGTGGAAAGAGAACACCAGGTGGACCCGGGAGAAAATATTGGACGGACTTGCAGGGTGGCTGAAGACAGAGAGGGTGGGAGACAGATTCGCAGCGACAAGGGATAGATCGTATGGAGGGCCATGATCGCCAACGCCATGCGGCAGTGCACGTGACGATGATGAGTAGCAGCAGTTGTTGTAGAGATGATAATGATAGTTGTAATGCGACGCTAGTCAGATGGGTAAGTTGTCAGACTTCCAACCCAAAGGTCTGGGTTCGATCCTGCCAAGGTGTCTCTTGTCTGGTGGGTAAGGGGAAGAGATTTTTCTGATCTCCCAGATCAGCATGTCTGTAGACCTGTTAGTACCTAAATCCCCTGGTATGTATACCAACACAGAACATCAAGTATGCAAGTTAAAGATCCTGCATGCCACAGTCAGTGTGCGGTGGCTGGTGGACACATGAAAACACCCAGTACACACACCCAGCAGAGTATGCAGACTGTACAGCAACATACAGCCTGCACAGTATCACCCAGCTCTCCCCCTGTGGGTATGCCAGGGGCTCTTCCAGTATAAATAGTATCCCCACCTTCTGGAAATTCTGTGCTAGAAATGTCCTCTTTTCTGTCACTCTCCTTTTTCTGGTTTGTTCCTTTGCTTTCTGTCATTTCTTCCTATCATTTCTGCCTTGCTGGTCCATTCACCTGTACGAGGTATGTGTTCGATAAAGTCTTAAGTACTTTTTCTTAGGATTGATAATTGGGTACATGTATTAAGCGCATTTTTGTCTCTAGGGAAGTGAGATATACGGAAGCAATTTTAGGTAATTTAGGCTCGTTTTTATACATGTTTTGGTATCCTTAGGTATGCTTAACTTTGTATTCAGGTGTGTTTTTTAAATCCCCTGTGCGATAAATTGGACAGAGTGGTCAACGCCAGGGGCATGTCCTTAGATTATGTGCGCAAATGCATTTATATGTGTACTTAATTTTCTTTTCTTATTTTTCCTGTTAAAGTTTTGTATGTTTTGAAGCAGTTATAGCCCTGATATGGCTCTACGCAGTCGGCTGGGCTTTAAACAATAACAATGACAATAACAACACCCAGCTTACACACCCACCAAACATTGAATATGCAGATTTTGTGGGAACATATACAGCCTGTACAGTATGGACAAAACAGCGTGTGTACACACAGTAGAAAAAAATCAGAACGCCCCCCTCCTCCCTCTGGAAACATTGTAGTAGAAGCATTGGCAACAGTAGTGTAGTAATATTTGTAGTTTGTAGCAGCAGTAGCAAGTAGTAATGTTGGCAGCTCGTTGGGTTTTAATATTTATGAAGCAAGCATTATTGCAGCGTTGACGTAAAAGCAAACGTTACTGCAGTATTCTTAAGAATGTAGTGCAGTACTCGCATCAAAGTTTACTATACTATTATTGAAGATTTAATGCAAGATTGATATGTAATGAAATTGATTGTAACATTATGGTAATTTCTGCTGCGTAAATATTAAGGGACTTATTGTTGTATTAAGAGAATTTATTGTTGTGTTGGTACGAGTGGAGATTTGTGTGTGTGGAAGTGAGTGAGTGTGTGTGTATGTGTGTCTGTGTGTGATGGTTGTGTGTGTGTGTGGTTTTGTGTTGTGTGTCTTGTGTGTGTGTGTGTGTGTGTGTTGTGTGTTGTGTGTGTGTGTGTGTTGTGTGTGTGTGTGTGTGTATGTGTGTGTGTGTGTCTGTGTGTGTGTATGTGTATGTCTGTGTGTTGTGTGTGTGTGTGTGTGTCTGTGTGTGTGTGTGTGTGTGTATGTGTGTGTGTGTGTCTGTGTGTGTGTATGTGTATGTCTGTGTGTGTGTAGTGTATGTCTGTGTGTGTGTGTGTTGTCTGTGTATGTGTGTGTGTCTGTGTGTGTGTATGTGTGTGTGTGTGTCTGTGTGTGTGTGTGTCTGGTGTGTGTGTGTGTGTGTGTGTATGTGTGTGTGTGTGTGTGTGTGTGTCTGTGTGTCTGTGTGTCTGTGTGTGTCTGTGTGTGTGTGTGGAAGTGAGTGAGTGTGTGTGTATGTGTGTATGTATGTATGTGTGTGTGTGTGTGTGTGTGTGTGTGTGTGTGTAGTGTAGTCTGTGTGTGTCTGTGTGTCTGTGTGTGTGTGTGTGTCTGTGTGTGCATATGTGCGTGTGTGCATGCACTGAGAGAGAAAGAGACAGAGAAACTCACATACACACATGTTTATCTACAATTTCGTGCCCTATGGATTCACACATTAAGGATTCATTCTGTAGGAATTTGTATAGTAGGGGTTTACGCAGCAGGACCTGCTTATTAAGAAGGATTTTATCAGTAGGGATTTGCATAGAATGGATTGTGCAATAAGGATTCACTCTTTAGGAATTTGCGGAGTAGGGAAACACTCAGTAGGAGTTTGTGCAGAAGATTCGGACAATAGAATCCCACGCAATTAGAATTCACACAGTTGGGATTCGCTTAGAAAGGATTCACACAGTAGAGACTCATTCAGTTGAGTTTTGTACGGCATGGATTCCCTCACTGACCTCACTCAATCCCCTC
>JAPXFY010004136.1:2500-15000 GCA_030674185.1 Monoplex corrugatus | reverse complement strand
ATTATTTATTAATTATTATTATTATTATCATTATTATTATTATTTTATTATTATTATTATTATTATTATTATTATTATCATTATTATTATTATTCATTATCATTATTATTATTATTATTATTATTATTATCATATTATTTATTATGTATTATTATTTATTATCATTATCATTTTATTATTATCATTAATATGATATAATGTGTCCAATCGTTCTGCATCTCTGTACGTCCGTTTGTTGCTTGTTTGGTATGTCTGCAGCTTTCCAACGATGGACAAAGATACTTTGAAGTACATAATGAGCTGGTACAAAGTGTCACCTCGTTTTGTTCGTGTTGTGGGTAACGGCTTTCCGTCCTATCGTATTCGTTTACCATCCGATCTGATCAAAATCGTTCTGCAAGCATCAGTACGTATATACGAGGACACACAGAAGAAGACATGTTTGACTGTTATAATCTTTGTCATCCTTTATAAATGTTTGTTATAATCTTGTGCATCCTTTATAATGTTTGTTATAATCTTTGTCATCCTTTATAAATGTTTGACTGTTATAATCTTTGTCATCCTTTTATAATGTTTGTTATAATCTTTGTCATCCTTTATATATGTTTGACTGTTATAATCTGTGTCATCCTTTATAAATATGTTTGTTATAATCTTTGTCATCCTTTATAAATGTTTGTTATAATCTTTGTCATCCTTTATAAATGTTTGTTATAATCTTTGTCATCCTTTATATATGTTTGACTGTTATAATCTTGTCATCCTTTATAAATGTTTGTTAAATCTTTGTCATCCTTTATAAATGTTTGTTATAATCTTTGTCATCTTTTATAATGTTTGTTATAATCTTTGTCATCCTTATATAATGTTTGTTATAATCTTTGTCATCCTTTATATATGTTTGTGTTATAATCTTTGTCATCCTTTATAATGTTTTGTTATAATCTTTGTCATCCTTTATATATGTTTGACTGTTATAATCTTTGTCATCCTTTATATATGTTTGACTGTTATAATCTTTGTCATCCTTTATATATGTTTGTCTGTTATAAATCTTTGTCATCCTTTATATATGTTTGTTATAATCTTTGTCATCCTTTATATATGTTTGTTATAATCTTTGTCATCCTTTATATATGTTTGTTTATAATCTTTGTCATCCTTTATATATGTTTGACTGTTATAATCTTTGTCATCCTTTATATATGTTTGTTATAATCTTTGTCATCCTTTATATATGTTTGTTATAATCTTTGTCATCCTTTATATATGTTTGTTATAATCTTTGTCATCCTTTATATATGTTTGACTGTTATAATCTTTGTCATCCTTTATATATGTTTGTTATAATCTTTGTCATCCTTTATATATGTTTGTTATAATCTTTGTCATCCTTTATATATGTTTGTTATAATCTTTGTCATCCTTTATAATGTTTGTTTATAATCTTTGTCATCCTTTATAATGTTTGTTATAATCTTTGTCATCCTTTATATATGTTTGTTATAATCTTTGTCATCCTTTATATATGTTTGTTATAATCTTTGTCATCCTTTATAAATGTTTGTTATAATCTTTGTCATCCTTTATATATGTTTGCTGTTATAATCTTTGTCATCCTTTATATATGTTTGTTATAATCTTTGTCATCCTTTATATATGTTTGTTATAATCTTTGTCATCCTTTATATATGTTTGTTATAATCTTTGTCATCCTTTATATATGTTTGACTGTTATAATCTTTGTCATCCTTTATATATGTTTGTTATAATCTTTGTCATCCTTTATATATGTTTGTTTATAATCTTTGTCATCCTTTATATATGTTTGACTGTTATAATCTTTGTCATCCTTTATATATGTTTGTTATAATCTTTGTCATCCTTTATATATGTTTGTTTATAATCTTTGTCATCCTTTATATGTTTGTTATAATCTTTGTCATCCTTTATATATGTTTGTTATAATCTTTGTCATCCTTTATATATGTTTGTTATAATCTTTGTCATCCTTTATAAATGTTTGTTATGTCCCTAAATTGTTAAACTGTCCTTTATGTTTTATATTTTCCTTAATGTTGTTTATCTTCTTATGTTGTTAACTGTCTCTTATATGTTGTTATATCTTGTATCCTTAATGTTTGTTTACTTGTTTTTTTTTTTTTTTTTTTTTTTTTTTTTATTTGTCATATATTTTTTATTGTATCTTATTGTTTTATTCTTGCACTTATTTTTTTATTTGTATTATTGTTTGTTATATCTTTGACCTTTTATGTGTTATTGTCTCCTTTATGTTTGTAAATCTTTGATCTTATATTGTTGTTATATCTTGTTCTTATATGTTGTTATATTTTATCCTTATTGTTTGTAATCTTTGTCACTTATAATTTTATATCTTGTCACTTTAATGTTTATTTTGTCACTATAAGTGTTTAATTTTGTCATCCTTATATGTTTGTTTAATCTGTCATCCTTTATTATGTTTTTTAATTTGTCTCCTTTATATGTTGTATTCTTTGTCATCTTATATTGTTTGTTATAATCTTTGTCATCCTTTATAATGTTGTTATAATCTTGTATCCTTTATATGTTTGTTATAATCTTTGTCATCCTTTATATATGTTTATGTTATAATCTTTGTATCCTTTATATATGTTTATGTTATAATCTTTGTCATCCTTTATATTATTGTTTGAATTTTTTAATCTTTTAATCCTTTATATATGTTTGTTATAATCTTTGTCATCTTTATAATGTTTGTTATAATCTTTGTCATCCTTTTATATGTTTATCTTATAATCTTTGTCATCTTTTATAATTGTTTGTTTATAATCTTTGTCTATTCCTTTATCTATGTTGCTGTTATAATCTTTGTCATCCTTTATATAGTTTGTTATAATCTTTGTCATCCTTTATATATGTTTGTTATATCTTTGTCATCCTTTATAATGTTTGTTATAATCTTTGTCATCCTTTATATATGTTTGTTATAATCTTTGTCATCCTTTATAATGTTTGACTGTTATAATCTTTGTCATCCTTTATAATGTTGATGTTATAATCTTTGTCATCCTTTATATATGTTTGTTTAATCTTTGTCATCCTTTATATATGTTTGTTATAATCTTTGTCATCCTTTATATATGTTTGTTTATATCTTGTGTCATCCTTTATATATGTTTGTTTAATATTTTGTCATCTTTTATATTTTTGTTATAATCTTTGTCATCCTTTATATATATTGTTTTTGTTATAATCTTTGTCATCCTTTTTATATGTTTGTCTATCTTTGTCATCTTTTATAATGTTTGTTATATATCTTTTCATCCTGTTTAATTTTGTTTGTTAATCTTTGTCATCCTGTTGTATATGTTTTGTATCCTTTATATGTTGTTATAATCTTTGTCTCTTTTATATGTTTGTTATAATCTTTGTCATCCTTTATATATGTTTGTTATAATCTTTGTCATCCTTATATTATTTTTTGTGTTATAATCTTTGTCATCCTTTATATATGTATGTTATAATCTTTGTACTTATTATTTGTGTTATAATCTTTGTCATCCTTTATAATGTTTGTTATAATCTTTGTCATCCTTTATATATGTTTGTTATAATCTTTGTCATCCTTATATATGTTTGTTTATTTGTCATCTTTTATATGTTTGTATATCTTTGTCATCCTTTATTTTTTGGTTAATCTTTGTCATCCTTTATTATTTTTGTTATAATCTTTGTCATCTTTATAATGTTGTTATAATCTTTGTCTCCTTTATAATGTTTGTTATAATCTTTGTCATCCTTTAAATGTTTGTTATAATCTTTGTCATCCTTTATATATGTTTGTTATAATCTTTGTCATCTTTATATATGTTTGTTTATAATCTTTGTCATCTTTATATATGTTTGTTATAATCTTTGTCATCCTTTATATATGTTTTGTTATAATCTTTGTCATCCTTTATATGTTTGTTATAATCTTTGTCATCCTTATATATTTTGACTGTTAATCTTTGTCATCCTTTATAATGTTTTTTATAATCTTTGTCATCCTTATATATGTTTGTTATAATCTTTGTCATCCTTATATATTTGTTATAATCTTTGTCATCCTTTATATGTTTGTTATAATCTTTGTCATCCTTTATATATGTTGTTAAATCTTTGTCATCCTTTATAATTTTGTTATAATTTTGTCATCCTTTATAATGTTTGTTATAATCTTTGTCATCCTTTATATATGTTTGTTATAATCTTTGTCATCCTTTATAATGTTTGTTATAATCTTTGTCATCCTTTATATATGTTTAGTATAATCTTTGTCATCCTTTATATATGTTTACTGTTATAATCTTTGTCATCCTTTATAATGTTTGAGTTATAATCTTTGTCTCCTTTATATATTTTTGTTATAATCTTGTCATCCTTTATATATGTTTGTTATAATCTTTGTCATCCTTTATATGTTTGTTATAATCTTTGTCATCCTTTATATATGTTTGTTATCATCTCTGTCATCCTTATATATGTTGTTATATCTTTGTCATCCTTTATATATGTTTGTTATAATCTTGTCATCCTTTATAATGTTTGTTATAATCTTTGTCATCCTTATATATGTTTGTTATAATCTTTGTCATCCTTTATATATTTGTTATAATCTTTGTCATCCTTTATATATGTTTGTTATAATCTTTGTCATCCTTATATATGTTTGTCTGTTATAATCTGTGTCACCTTTATATATGTTTGTTATAATCTTTGTCATCCTTTATATATGTTTGTTATAATCTTTGTCATCCTTTATATATGTTTGTTATAATCTTTGTCATCCTTTATAAATGTTTGTTATAATCTTTGTCATCCTTTATATATGTTTGTCTGTTATAATCTTTGTCATCCTTTATATGTTTGTCTGTTATAATCTTTGTCATCCTTTATATATGTTTGTTATAATCTTTGTCATCCTTTATATATGTTTGTTATAATCTTTGTCATCCTTTATATATGTTTGTTATAATCTTTGTCATCCTTTATAAATGTTTGTTATAATCTTTGTCATCCTTTTATATATGTTTGTTGTAATCTTTGTCATCCTTTATATATGTTTAGAAGTCAGGTCGGACAAATAGGTCTGCTACTGGCAAGCTGTAGCCCAGTACTACCTGTCACAGCAGGAGACTTGGAGAGGGGATTGGCGCCACCAAGGATGAACCTAAGCCCACAGAAAAGATATGAGAGACACTATAGCCAACAACATACCGGATCGGTCGGGGCCCGGGTTACAAACGACCGCGCTTACCACTGACAAGCACCAGGGTGGAAGTGAAAAGTCAGCTACTGGGGCAAAGACATCATTCAAACTGCCAACGGAAAAAGCTACCATTGGAACCTGGAATGTCCGTACACTCCATCAGTGCGGCAAAGTAAAAGAACTAGAACACGAGCTGAGACGCTACCAATGGGACATTGTGGGTATATCGGAAGTAAGATGGACAGGCTTCGGAGAAGCAATCACAGAGGAAGGACACAAGATGTGGTACAGTGGCGAAGAGTCACTACATGAAAATGGCGTAGCTTTCATCGTACGCAAAGAAGTCATTGGATGCATCATGAGCTGCACGCCTGTCAACAGCAGAATCATCAGCATTCGGGTGTCAGCCAAACCAAAGAACATCACCATCATACAAGTGTATGCTCCAACTACCAGCCACGAAGACCAGGTGGTTGAAGAATTCTATGAGAAAATAGAAGACACCATCGGAAAAGCCCCCAGGAAAGACATCATCATAGTTCAGGGGGACTTCAACGCCAAAGTCGGCCCAGATGCCTACAAAAACTGGGCTGGAACAGTGGGTCAATTTGGCACAGGGGAAACTAATGACAGGGGACTTCGCCTTCTGGAGTTTGCCTGCACCCAACGGCTCACCATTGCCAACACCCTCTACCCCCACAAACTGTCAAGAAGAACAACCTGGCATGCGCCGAACGGAAAGACTCACAACCAGATCGACTTTGTCCTCACACCGCGGCGCTTCAAATCAAGCATTAATAAAGCAAAGACGAGGACATACCCTGGAGCTGATATAGGCAGCGACCACGACCTCGTGCTGCTCACAATGAAGATCAAATTGAAAAAGAAGTACCAAGCTGCGCAGCCACGCATCAAATTTGACCTGGAAAAGCTAAAAGATCCAGAGATAGAAGAGGCATTCCAGGCACAGCTCGGGGGGCGGTTCGCGGCACTCAACTTCCTGGACAGCGACATCAACGACCTCACAAACAACTTTGGTGAGGCAGTCCGCGAAACAGCAGAGGAGGTACTGGGGCGACAGAGGAAGAAACACCAAGCATGGACCTCAAATGACATCCTTGACCTCTGCGACAACAGAAGATCACTGAAGAAGACGAAAAACTCCAGCCCTGAAGAAGCCGCACAGTATCGTAAAACCAACAACCTTGTAAAGAAGAAAATGATTGAAGCCAAAGAACAATGGATCAACAACCAGTGTGAGAACATCGAGAAAGGCATGAAAAAAGGAAACAGCAAACATGCCTTCACCACACTGAAAAACCTTACCAAGACGCAGCAAAACAGATCGTCAGTCATCGAGGATACTTCAGGCGAGCTGCTGACAGAAAGCTCCGCTGTTCTGAACAGATGGACACAGTACTGCCAAGAACTATACAACTACCCAATACAGCCAGATGACAGTTTGTTTCAGGGGGACTCAACACCATTGAGGGAATCCTCACCGCTACCAGTGATGAGAGAAGAAGTGGAAGAAGCCATCCGCAGCCTACCAGCAGGGAAATCACCTGGAGCAGACAATATCCCAGCAGAGCTGCTCAAACATGGAGGGAATGATTTGGTCACTCGTGTAACATCGATTTGTCAGAAGATCTGGGAGACAAAACAGTGGCCCACAGAATGGACTCAATCACTCATCATCCCCTGCCCAAAAAGGGAAATATGCGCCAATGCCAGAACTACAGAACAATAAGTCTCATTAGCCACACCAGCAAGATCATGCTCAGAGTCATATTGAATCGACTGAAGAAAGAAGCGGAAGAACACCTTGCGGAAGAACAAGCTGGATTTAGGGCGGGCAGAAGCACAGTAGAACAGATCTTCACCTGCCGGATAATGATGGAGAAACATCTGCAGCATCAGAGAGACCTGTTCCACAACTTCATAGACTTTAAAAAAGCATTCGACAGGGTGTGGCATAAGGGTTTGTGGCAGGTGCTAAGAAAGTTTGGCATAGAGGAAGGTCTCGTCCAAACCATCCATGCGCTGTATAACACTGCCAGCAGCGCAGTTCTCCTCAACAACCAGATAGGGGACTACTTCAAGACCACAGTTGGAGTCCGTCAAGGCTGCCTACTCTCTCCCGTGCTGTTCAATCTCTTCCTGGAGAACATCATGCGTGAAGCCCTCCATGACTTCCACTCCACTGTCTCCATCGGAGGAAGAACCATCAACAACCTGAGGTTCGCAGATGACATCGACCTGATGGGAGGCAGCAACGAAGAACTACAAGACCTGACCATGAGACTGGAAGAAAGTGCAGGTGCACACGGAATGGAAGTGAGCACAGAAAAAAGCAAAGTCCTGGTCAACAGCACAACCAACACCCATGCTGAAATCTACATGAACGGGCAACAGCTTGAAGAAGTGGACGCTTTCAAATACCTTGGCGCCACTCTCACCAAAGACGGTCGCTCTACAACAGAAATCAAGACCAGACTAGCGATCGCAACAGCAGCAATGGTAAGCTAACAAGATCTGGAAGAGCAAGAGATCGGCTTTCCATCGAAGATGAAGCTGTACAAGTCCCTGGTGCTCCCCATCCTGCTGTATGGATGCGAGAGCTGGACCATGACAGCAGAGACCACCAAGAGAATCCAGACGTTTGAAACTAAATGCTTCAGGCGCTTGCTCGGGATCTCTTGGCAAGACGGAAGACAAACGACTTTGTGTGGAGCCAAATAACAACACTCGCAGGCCCACAAGAACCCCTCCTGGCAACAGTCAAGAACAGAAGCTGTCGTGGTTCGGGCATGTCACACGCCACAACTCACTGCCCAAAACGGTCCTCCAGGGTACACTGGGAGGCGGCAGACGAAGGGACGACAAGCCAAATGCTGGATGGACAACATCAAAGACATGCACTGAACCAGGACAGACCCTTAGGATCGCTCTTCAAAGGATCATGACTTGGGAACGCATCAGTGGACGGAGAAGGAAGCATCGGATGAATATGTTGACAAACTTGGTCACATGGCTTCAAGATTTGTACTCTCCATCATCTCCTACGTAAATCTGTCCCATCATCTTGTAATGGCATGGATGACATAAGTGATGACCATAAGATAGATCTTTGAATATATATGTTTGTTATAATCTTGTCATCTTATATATGTGTTTATAATCTTTGTCATCCTTTATATATGTTTGTTATAATCTTTGTCATCCTTTATATATGTTTGTTATCATCTTTGTCATCCTTTATATATAGAATAATGTTATCTTTGTCATCCTTTATATATGTTGTTATAATCTTTGTCAATCCTTTATATATGTTTGTTATATCTTTGTCATCCTTTATATTGTTTGTTATCATCTTTGTCATCCTTTATAATGAATGTTATGTATCTATATATGTTATAACTTTGTCATCCTTTATATATGTTGTGTTATAATCTTGTCATCCTTTATATATGTTTGTTATAATCTTTGTCATCCTTTATATATGTTTATGTTATAATCTTTGTCATCCTTTATATATGTTTGTTATAATCTTTTCATCTGTATATATGTTTGTTATAATCTTTGTCATCCTTTATATATGTTTGTTATAATCTTTGTCATCCTTTATAATGTTTGTTATAATCTTTGTCATCCTGTATATATGTTTGTTATCATCTTTGTCATCCTTTATATATGTGTATTTGTATATAATCTTTATGTCATCTTATATATGTTTGTTATAATCTTTGTCATCCTTATATATGTTTGTTATAATCTTTGTCATCCTTTATATATGTTTGTTATAATCTTTGTCATCCTTTATAATGTTTGTTATATATCCTTTGTTCATCCTTTATTATATTATTGTTATATTCTTTATATCCTTTTTATATATGTTTGTTATAATCTTTGTCATCCTTTATATATGTTTGTTATAATCTTTGTCATCCTTATATATTGATATTTTGACTGTTATTAATCTTTGTCATCCTTTATATATGTTTGTTATAATCTTTGTCATCCTTTATAATAGTTTGACTGTTATAATCTTTGTCATCCTTTATATATGTTTGTTATAATCTTTGTCATCCTTTATATATGTTTGTTATAATCTTTGTCATCCTGTATAAATGTTTGTTATAATCTTTGTCATCCTTTATATTGTTTGTTATAATCTTTGTCATCCTTTATATATGTTTGACTGTTATAACTTTGTCATCCTTTATATATGTTTGTTATAATCTTTGTCATCCTTTATATATGTTTGACTGTTATAATCTTTGTCATCCTTTATATTGTTTGTTATAATCTTTGTCATCCTTTATATTTGTTTGTTATAATCTTTGTCATCTTTTATATATGTTTGTTATAATCTTTGTCATCTTTATATATGTTTGACTGTTATAATCTTTGTCATCCTTTATATATGTTTGACTGTTATAATCTTTGTCATCCTTTATATATGTTTGTTATAATCTTTGTCATCCTTTATATATGTTTGTTATAATCTTTGTCATCCTTTATATATGTTTGACTGTTATAATCTTTGTCATCCTTTATATATGTTTGACTGTTATAATCTTTGTCATCCTTTATATATGTTTGCTGTTATAATCTTTGTCATCCTTTATATATGTTTGTTATAATCTTTGTCATCCTTTATATATGTTTGTTATAATCTTTGTCATCCTTTATATATGTTTGACTGTTATAATCTTTGTCATCCTTTATATATGTTTGACTGTTATAATCTTTGTCATCCTTTATATATGTTTTGTATATAATCTTTGTCATCCTTTATATATGTTTGACTGTTATAATCTTTGTCATCCTTTATAAATGTTTGTTTAATCTTTGTCATCCTTTATAAATGTTTGTTATAATCTTTGTCATCCTTTATATATGTTTGACTGTTATAATCTTTGTCATCCTTTATATATGTTTGTTATAATCTTTGTCATCCTTTATATATGTTTGTTATAATCTTTGTCATCCTTTATATATGTTTGTTATAATCTTTGTCATCCTTTATATATGTTTGTTATAATCTTTGTCATCCTTTATATATGTTTGTTATAATCTGTGTCATCCTTTAATATATTTGTCTGTTATAATCTTTGTCATCCTTTATATATGTTTGTTATAATCTTTGTCATCCTTTATATATGTTTGTTATAATCTTTGTCATCATTTATATATGTTTGCCTGTTATAATCTTTTCATCCTTTATATATGTTATCTTTTATTATAATTTTGTATTTTTATTTTATAATTTTGTTTTAATTGTTCTTTATAATTTTGTTAATCTTTTATCTTTATAATTTTGCATATCTTTTAATCTTTATATAATCTTTGTTCATCTTTATTTATATGTTTTTATATCTTTGTCATCTTTAATATGTTTGTTTATAATCTTTGTATCTTATATATGTTTGTTAAATCTTTGTCATCCTTTATATATGTTTGTTATAATCTTTGTCATCCTTTATATATGTTTGTTATAATCTTTGTCATCCTTTATATATGTTTGTTTATTTTGTCATCCTTTATATATGTTTGTTTATAATCTTTGTCATCCTTTATATATGTTTGTTATAATCTTTGTCATCCTTTATATGTTTGTTATAATCTTTGTCATCCTTTATAATGTTTGTTATAATCTTTATCATCTTTTTATTTTTGTATCTTTTTTGTTCCTTTATAATTTTGTTATAATCTTTGTCATCCTTTTAATTTGTTATAATCTTTGTTCTTTAAAATTTTGTTATAATTTTGTCATCCTTTATTCTTGTATAATCTTTGTATCTTTTATTTTTATGTTATAACTTTGTCATCCTTTATAATGTTTGTTATAATCTTTGTCATCCTTTATAATGTTTTGTTATAATCTTTGTCATCCTTTATATATGTTGTTATAATCTTTGTCATCCTTTATATATGTTTGTTATAATCTTTGTCATCCTTTATATATGTTTGTTATAATCTTTGTCATCCTTTATATATGTTTCTGTTTAATTTTGTCATCCTTTATATATGTTTATGTTTATAATCTTTGTCATCCTTTATAATTTTGTTATAATCTTTGTCATCTTTATATATGTTTTTATAATCTTTGTCATCCTTTATATATGTTATGTTATAATCTTTGTCATCCTTTATATATGTTTGACTGTTATAATCTTTGTCATCCTTTATATATGTTTGTTATAATCTTTGTCATCCTTTATATATGTTTACTGTTATAATCTTTGTATCCTTTATATATTTTGTTATAATCTTTGTCATCCTTTATATATGTTTGTTATAATCTTTGTCATCCTTTATTTTTTTTTTATAATTTTGTCATCTTTATATATGTTTGTTATAATCTTTGTCATCTTTATATATGTTTGTTATAATCTTTCATCCTTTATATATGTTTGTTATAATCTTTGTCATCCTTTATATATGTTTGTTATAATCTTTGTCATCCTTTATATAGTTTGTTTATAATCTTTGTCATCCTTTATATATGTTTGTTATAATCTTTGTCATCCTTATAATGTTTGTTATAATTTTTGTCATCCTTTATATATGTTTGTTATAATCTTGTCATCCTTTATATATTTTGTTATAATCTTTGTCATCCTTTATATATGTTACTGTTATAATCTTTGTCATCCTTTATAATTTGTTTTGTTATAATCTTTGTCATCCTTTATATATGTTTGTTATAATCTTTGTCATCCTTTATATATGTTTGTTATAATCTTTGTCATCCTTTATATATGTTTATCCTGTTTATATATTTATGTTCAATCTTTTATATATTTTATGTTTATAATCTTTGTCATCCTTTATATATGTTTGACTGTTATAATCTTTGTCATCCTTTATATATGTTTGTGTATAATCTTTGTCATCCTTTATATATGTTTGTTATAATCTTTGTCATCCTTTATATATGTTTTTAGTTATAATCTTTGTCATCTTTTTATAAATTATTTTATGTTATAATCTTTGTCATCCTTTATATATGTTATGTTATAATCTTTGTCATCCTTTATATATGTTTGTTATAATCTTTGTCATCCTTTATATATGTTTGTTATAATCTTTGTCATCCTTTATATATGTTTATGTTATAATCTTTGTTCATCCTTTATAATGTTTGTTATAATCTTTGTCATCCTTTATATATGTTTGTTATAATCTTTGTCATCCTTTATATATGTTTGTGTTATAATCTTTGTCATCCTTTATA
>JAPXFY010004135.1:0-19075 GCA_030674185.1 Monoplex corrugatus | reverse complement strand
AAATAAGCTACGCACAAAAAGTTAAGGATCACTTGCACAAAAATTCATAACTTTCAAAATAAGAAAGCCAATGCGTTGAAGTTTGGCAAACATTTAATTCCATGCTTTAGTGATAACGATACACAATTGCCTTCAATTTCGAGCAATCGTTTGGTGTGTACATTTGATCAAAGTGGGTACGTATCGAAATTTGATTTCCCAAAGTCATTGAAATCACAAGACAGGGCATTCTGATGCTCCCAAAAGTTCAGTAATGCGTGTAACCGCCATGGCTGTTCTGGCACTCGACGCAGCGAGTCCTCATCGAGTTGACCAGGTTGGTGAAGATCCTCTGTGGAAGCGCCTGCCACTCAGCCTGCAGCATCTGGTAGAGGTGTTGGGCATCCCTGGGAGGGGGGTGGTTGCTCCTCACTTTGCGATCCAGCTCATCCCAGAGGTTCTCAATCGGGTTGAGATCGGGACTGCATGCTGGCCACTCCATTCTGTTTACTCCAGACTGCTGCAGGAAGTCGTTGACCACCCTTGCCCTGTGGGGGCGAGCGTTGTCATCCTGGTAGACAGCCGTCGGTCCCATCTACTGCAGTGTAGGCACAGCCAGCGGTCGAAGGATCTCATCCCGGTATCGGAGGCCAGTCAGGTTACCCTGTACATGATACAAGGGTGTTCTGTGGTAAAGGCTGAAGGCCCCCCAGACCATTACAGAACCTCCACCAAAGGCCACCTTTTCTTGGACAGTGGTGTCAATAAAGCGTTGCCCTGGGCGCCTCCAGACCCTCAGTCGGCCGTCGTTGTGGTTCATGGTGAAGCGTGATTCATCACTGAACAGGACCTGGGACCATTGCTGACGTGTCCACCTCACGTGACGTCTGCAGAAGGCGCGGCGTGCTGCCCTATGGGCTGGAGTTAAGCGTGGACGTACAGCTGGGCGACGAGAACGGAGGTTAAACCCATGAAGGCGGTTCCGTATGGTCTGCTGGCTGATGTTGATGTTAGTAGCCACCCTCAGCTGCCTTCGAATGATGCTGGAAGAGGCTGTTCTTGTCTGCAGGGCTTGTCGTTCAATGAGACGATCTTCACGTGGGTTTGTCTTCTTCGGTCGACCAGATCTGCGTCTTTCATGGACCCTCCCAGTGGCTGTGAAGCGTTGAATCAGTCTGACAATGACCGAGATGGATACCTGAAGTCGCCTGGCCACTTCTCGCTTGGGAACACCATCTTGGAACCATGCAACAGCTCGTCTCCTCTCAAACTCGCTCAATTTTCGTCGTGGAGGCATTGTCAGATCAGGCCTACTACTGGTGGAATGTCTTCTTATAAAGCCAAGCAAGAGACAGCATCTCACACATAAACAGCAGTGCTTGCACGTGCATAATGGTTTTTCCATCTGGCTTGTGCAATGTGTTCAGGCAGAACGGTCCAAAACAAGGTCCTTTTTCGCAAGTTTCCGCTTTTCCGTTTGCGGCCAAGCTTAGTAGTAGAGAATCCCGTGCAATTTTCGCACTAACACAACATCGCCCACTTACAGCTGAACAAGAATTCATAACAATTTGGCTGGACTGAGAAATAAATAACAGTAGCGAACTGAGTTTATTACGCACCTGTTTTCTCATAGTGATCCTTAACTTTTTGTGCGTAGTGTATATTGACCAGAATATTGTGAATCATAATTATCGTTATACTTTCTAATAAAAGTTCCTGTGTCCACAGAAAGATGACAGACTGTGATCCCCCTTCACTGTGCCTTCAGTGGACAAAAAAACCCGCACATCCAGGACCCGTGTCAACACCCCAAGACACCACAAGGTGTCATTTACACGTTTCCCCACCGTCTGGTCCATCTCGTCCGATCTTCAATATGACCCGGTAAGTAACTAGACCAAACCTGAAAACTGGGGGTGGATGTGTTGGATATAGGAAGGGGGAGGGGTTGCGAGAGGGGTAGTGAGGTGGTGAGGATTTCAACTTTTCTAGGGACTAGCAATGTGATGGCTGTCCCAATCTGTTCTCCATCTGATGACGGACTGACTCACAGCCCAATACATCGTTGGCATCTAGAAAACTGAAGATCCTCCCCTCCTGTGTTCTGAGTCGGCCTGTGTATGTCCTTCAGGGCCTTGAGATCTCCTTGTTCTGTCCGTGCCATGATATCCTTGGTCTTCCTCTTTCGCGTTTTCCTTTGTGCAAAAAAATGGCAGAATGGTTAAGACGTTCGCCTGTCAGTAATTAAATTCGCGGCTCCAGGGTTCGTTTACCGCAAGAGGCGTCGTCTTTTCGCCTTAGTTTGACCGGAAAATAGAACTGGACGTCTAGCCCTTTGGAAGGGGACGAAAAACGAATCGAATTCGTGTACCTTCTGGCCTGCGCACCCTAAAGAATCCACGGCAGTTGAAAGTCGTGAAGAGCAGGACATTCGCCCAGCTGACCTGTCAAAAAACTATCGGTATTGGAGATAAAGGTTCACTTCTCAATTCCTTTCCCTTGAGACCCAATTAGTCTTCTTGCCTTTCTGGGTGGTGGGAAAAAAGTGACAGAGAAGACAGCTTGGGTCAAGGGTCATTGTCGAACAGGCTTAAGTGTACTCTGACTTAGCATCGCGTGTGTGTGTGTGTGTGTGTGTATATGTGTGTGTGTACGTGCGTGTGTGTGGTGAGTGAGTGTGTGTGTGTATGAGTGCGTTCGCGTGCGCGCGCGCGCGCGTGTGTGTATGCGTGTGTGTGTGCGTGCGTGCGTGTATGCGTGAGACAGATGACGGCTTGAGTCAGGAGTCACACGCCCTACTCCTGTCCTGTTCCCCACCCCACCCCACCCCACCCCAGTTTGCGTGTGTTCGAGTCCTGGAGGTTTGGTTGTTGTTGGCGATTGCTTTGGTGAATGATGGGAGTGAGTGCCTTGATCTGAATCTTGAATCAAGATTTGGTGCCTTACTGTTATCATTGTTTTCATTGTTATATCCAGTAAAGGGCAGTCTGGATAATGTGAGTCTGCTCTCTTCGACTAGTTACTGGTTGGAGATGGTGTTAGGCCAGACGATTCCTCTGATTCTTCAAAACGTTTCTTGTGTGTAGGATTGACAGCTTGATAAGGTCGCCTTCTATCATTCTCCATCATTCTGGGCCTGAAAGTGGGGTGAAAAGGACACGGCTGTGGTACAGTTCCACTGTGTATTTGTATTGTATTTGGGGGAACTGGTGAGATGACTGTTCCCAGACATTCAAAACCTTCAACCTGCCCCATAATGCTGCGCCATCTGCCGTAACTCTGCATGAGATTTCCTGTCTTTCACCGACCATCATGTCATCCAGTCCTCCAGTCATCTCACCAGGAGATGGCCAGCAGAGCCGGACAGGCTAAGAAAGCATTCAGTGTTCTGGACGACAGATCCCTATCGATTGGCACCAGGGAGATTCTTCAGTGTTATATAAAATCGATGTTGTTGTACAGATGCGAAGCATGGACAGTCAACACGCAAAGTCATCAAGATTGAGGCAGGTGAAATGTAATTTCTAAGAAGAATGTTAAGAGTTATATGGAGAGCAAAGAAAACAAACGAGACAGTCTTGAAATAGACAAACACAAAAAGAACATTGAGTAGGATTGGGGAAGGACGGGCAACATTTATGGGATATTTTATGAGGCAAGAGATTTTAGAGTACCTAGTCACAACATGAAAAGAGGCAAAAAGAGCACAAAGTGAACCTAGGGAGAAAATACTGGACAGTCTAGTGGAGTGGATGAAAACAGAGGGTGGGAGATGAACTTGCAGTGACAAAAGATAGATTCGTATGGAGGGCCATGATCACCAACGCCATGCGGCAGGGCTCATGATGATTTGGGGGGAATCTCCACACGTTGTTTAGCATTCTGAGAATGTTGATGATCTTGCTGAGACGATGCTGGGTGGTGGTGTCGGCTCATCCATCGTGTCTCCCTCAGATGAAGACTCTGCATGTCCTTCAACTTCATCTGTGGCAAGAGTCCTGCTTCACACTTCTGCAAATATACGTACACAACAAATTTAATGTATTAATGTGTGTCTGTACAGACCTTGTACATATACAAAAGCATGACGGACAAAACGTTCTTTCACATGAAATTTTCTCAAATTCGTGAATGAAAATATGAAAACGTTCGAGGAAACCATCATAATCACCATCTACTAAACACCAACCACCACCACCACCACCACCACCACCCACCAACCACCACAACCAATACCACCAACCACCATCACCAACTACCACCACCATCACCAACTACCACCACCATCACCACCACCATCACACGCACAGACAATAGGAATACATTTGATACCTTCTCTTATTGACAGATGACTGATGAAACTTCATGAACGTCTAAACTGGACACCATTCCAGACATCCCTAAAACGGACGGTGGTGGGGTGGGGTGGGGTGTGGGTGTGGGTGTGGGTGTGCCTGTTCTTAAAAGCGCGCGTGCCTTAAGTTGCTGTCTATGTATGTGTGGAGCGACAAATTACCAAACGCCCAGGTCCTAGCATGCGCTGGTCTCCCCACCATGCACACACTGTTCAGACAACGCAGGCTGCTCTGGCTTGGCCATGTGTGTTGGAAGGATGGCCATATCTCAAAGGATAACCTTTACGGTGAACTAGCCTCCGACAAGAGATCTGTTGGCTGCCCCAAAAGTCGTCTGCAAGCGCAATATGAAAGCTGTGGACATCAACACAGTGAGCTGGGAAAACACAACAGCCAATAGCAACAGATGGTGCAGTGTGCCCCAGAAACAACTCGGGTTGGGCGAAAAGAAGAAAACACCCTTAGGGAAACAAAAACACATGCATATAGATATAATAAAGGGAGGTGGCGCTGTACGATGGCGATGTTTTTTGTGTTGAAAAACCTGCGACAGCAAAGTAGTTTCACTTGGCAAAAGAAAACGCCCTTAAGTAAACAAAAATATATGCATATAGATATAACAAAGGGAGGTGGCGCCGTGCGATGGCGATGTGCTTTCTCCATGAAGGTCAACCCCCATTTCACGTGGTAAAACTGCGTTACGTCCAAAAACAATGAACCCAATGCCATCCAATCCAATCCAGTCTAGTTTGTTCGATCAAAGCGACGAGAAAATTGTCCAACTGAGATTTTCTGTCCTATTGTGAAATATTAGTTATACAGCTCAAAATGGCACATCCTTCAAACCAAGAGGAGTTCATTTTCAAACATAAACGGAAACAATCCCTAATTTTAGTGCAATGACCTGAAATGCTCCTTAAGTTTCCAGAACACTTTATTCGCTATTTCCTTTGGAATCTGTTCCAGATTCGTCCGACTGTGCAACCGTTCAGAGACTAATAGGCTTGTTTGTGTGTTAAGCACGAATGACTAATTGATTGTCTGTTTTGATTGTTTTTCCGGTGTGTGCATGTGTTTTTGTTTTCCTATGAAAGCGGGTTTTCTACACGATTTTTCCAGAGGCAGTTCTTTTGTCGTGAAAACTTGTACCTCGATCCATCCGCCCCTGTCTATCGACATGTCTAAGCATGCATCCACTGTCTACATTGTATGTCTGTATCATTTATGTTAAATCATTTGGACATTGATTTTTCTATTTGTCTATTTACGTATTTTGTGTAAGTCATTGCACATACAATTTTCGTCTCATCTTGTTGCAGTTTGCCCGTAATGACCTCACACCACACCAGGATTACAAGTAGCGTACGCTCTGCATCGTAAAAAGCAGCAGCAGCAGCAAGAAGATCAAAACCAAGGAAGTCTTCCATTGTATACGTTATAGAAACCAGAAAAAAAAACGTAAAGGAAAAACCAAACAAGAAAAAACAAAACAAAAAAAAACCACACTAAAAATATACAAAGAAAGAAAGAACAAAACGATGAAGAGGACATGAAAAAGACACAGGGAAACACGAACAAGAAAGGCAAGAACAAGGACAACAAGAAAAATAAAAGAAGAAGAGGGGAAAATAACAAAAACACAAAAGAACAACAACAACAGAAGATACGACATAAAACTGAGCAAGAAGAAAAGGAACAGTCACAAAGCTTGCACTATAAAACAACACAAAACCAAAATTAAAACAAAAACACGCAAACAAGTAGAGAAACGCACAAAACAAGAAGAAAAGGAACAGTCACAAAGCTTGCACTATAAAACAACACAAAACTAAAATTAAAACAAAAACACACAAACAAGTAGAGAAACGCACAAAACAAGAAGAAAAGGAACAATCACAAAGCTTGCACTATAAAACAAAACACAAAACTAAAATTAAAACAAACACACAAACAAGTAGAGAAACACACAAAACAAGAAGAAAAGGAACAATCACAAAACTTGCACTATAAAACAAAACAACACAAAACTAAAATTAAAACAAACACACAAACAAGTAGAGAAACGCACAAAACAAGAAGAAAAGGAACAATCACAAAACTTGCACTATAAAATAAAACAACACAAAACTAAAATTAAAACAAACACACAAACAAGTAGAGAAACGCACAAAACAAGAAGAAAAGGAACAATCACAAAACTTGCACTATAAAACAAAACAACACAAAACTAAAATTAAAACAAACACACAAACAAGTAGAGAAACGCACAAAACAAGAAGAAAAGGAACAGTCACAAAACTTGCACTATAAAACAAAACACAAAACCAAAATTAAAACAAACACACAAACAAGTAGAGAAACACACAAAACAAGAAGAAAAGGAACAGTCACAAAACTTGCACTATAAAACAAAACAACACAAAACTAAAATTAAAACAAACACACAAACAAGTAGAGAAACACACAAAACAAGAAGAAAAGGAACAATCACAAAACTTGCACTATAAAACAACACAAAACCAAAATTAAAACAAACACACAAACAAGTAGAGAAACACACAAAACAAGAAGAAAAGGAACAGTCACAAAACTTGCACTATAAAACAAAACAACACAAAACTAAAATTAAAACAAACACACAAACAAGTAGAGAAACACACAAAACAAGAAGAAAAGGAACAGTCACAAAACTTGCACTATAAAACAAAACAACACAAAACTAAAATTAAAACACACAAACAAGTAGAGAAACACACAAAACAAGAAGAAAAGGAACAATCACAAAACTTGCACTATAAAACAACACAAAACCAAAATTAAAACAAACACACAAACAAGTAGAGAAACACACAAAACAAGAAGAAAAGGAACAGTCACAAAGCTTGCACTATAAAACAAAACAACACAAAACTAAAATTAAAACAAACACACAAACAAGTAGAGAAACGCACAAAACAAGAAGAAAAGGAACAGTCACAAAACTTGCACTATAAAACAAAACACAAAACTAAAATTAAAACAAACACACAAACAAGTAGAGAAACGCACAAAACAAGAAGAAAAGGAACAATCACAAAACTTGCACTATAAAACAAAACAACACAAAACTAAAATTAAAACAAACACACAAACAAGTAGAAGAAACGCACAAAACAAGAAGAAAAGGAACAATCACAAAACTTGCACTATAAAACAAAACACAAAACCAAAATTAAAACAAACACACAAACAAGTAGAGAAACGCACAAAACAAGAAGAAAAGGAACAGTCACAAAACTTGCACTATAAAACAAAACAACACAAAACTAAAATTAAAACAAACACACAAACAAGTAGAGAAACGCACAAAACAAGAAGAAAAGGAACAATCACAAAACTTGCACTATAAAACAAAACACAAAACCAAAATTAAAACAAACACACAAACAAGTAGAGAAACACACAAAACAAGAAGAAAAGGAACAATCACAAAACTTGCACTATAAAACAAAACACAAAACTAAAATTAAAACAAACACACAAACAAGTAGAGAAACGCACAAAACAAGAAGAAAAGGAACAGTCACAAAACTTGCACTATAAAACAAAACAACACAAAACTAAAATTAAAACAAACACACAAACAAGTAGAGAAACACACAAAACAAGAAGAAAAGGAACAGTCACAAAACTTGCACTATAAAACAAAACAACACAAAACTAAAATTAAAACAAACACACAAACAAGTAGAGAAACGCACAAAACAAGAAGAAAAGGAACAGTCACAAAACTTGCACTATAAAACAAAAACACAAAACTAAAATTAAAACAAACACACAAACAAGTAGAGAAACACACAAAACAAGAAGAAAAGGAACAGTCACAAAACTTGCACTATAAAACAAAACACAAAACTAAAATTAAAACAAACACACAAACAAGTAGAGAAACACACAAAACAAGAAGAAAAGGAACAATCACAAAACTTGCACTATAAAACAAAACAACACAAAACTAAAATTAAAACAAACACACAAACAAGTAGAGAAACACACAAAACAAGAAGAAAAGGAACAGTCACAAAACTTGCACTATAAAACAAAACACAAAACCAAAATTAAAACAAACACACAAACAAGTAGAGAAACACACAAAACAAGAAGAAAAGGAACAGTCACAAAACTTGCACTATAAAACAAAACAACACAAAACTAAAATTAAAACAAACACACAAACAAGTAGAGAAACACACAAAACAAGAAGAAAAGGAACAGTCACAAAACTTGCACTATAAAACAAAACAACACAAAACTAAAATTAAAACAAACACACAAACAAGTAGAGAAACGCACAAAACAAGAAGAAAAGGAACAATCACAAAACTTGCACTATAAAACAAAACAACACAAAAACTAAAATTAAAACAAACACACAAACAAGTAGAGAAACACACAAAACAAGAAGAAAAGGAACAGTCACAAAACTTGCACTATAAAACAAAACACAAAACCAAAATTAAAACAAAAACACAAACAAGTAGAGAAACACAAAACAAGAAGAAAAGCTGACCAATACACAATATAAAGAAAATCCATGATTGTTATCATTACGTAGTTGAAAAAAACAGCCAGAACAGGAACAACATGGAGAGAAACAGAAATGGAAACAAAAACAGTGGCAACAAGCAAACCAGGAGAACAGCAAGAGCAGAAACGATGAGAAGCAGAACGACAACAAACAGAAAAAGGACATCAATGATAACAACAGCGACAAAAACACCACCAGCAAAACGCCAAGAGCAGCATGAAGAAGAAGAATAAAAGGGAAAAAATGGAGAATAAGAAGTACATCAAGAACAATTACACCAATAAGAGGAAGATCAAAGCTAGAAAAGGAAAACAAAAACCAAAGCAAAATAAAGCATCGAGGCCAAAGGCAGAACGATCATGAATTAGTCGACAAAATTAAACATGAAAATAACAGACAAGTAGACCATGATTGATAAAACTACCGACAAAACAGAATAGAAAACAAAAAACAAAACAAAAGGAATGTATGATCAAGAAAACAAGGAGGAAACAAACAAAACAGGGGAACTAAGACATGGCAACAACTGAAACAAGAACCTAAGAACACGATAAAAAAAAACAATCACGAGGACAACGAGAATAACGAGAACAACGAGAACAACAACAACGAGAGCAACAACGAGAGCAACACAAGAATAACAATAACAATAATGAGAACAACAATGAGAACAACAAAAACAGAACAAAAACGAGAATGAGACCAACAACAACGAGAACAACAACGGGAACAACAACGAGAACAACGAGAACGAGAACAACGAGAACAGCAGCAACAACGAGAACAACAGCAACAACGAGAACAACAGCAACAACGAGAACAGCAACAACGAGAACAACAGCAACAACGAGAACGAGACAAACAACGAGAACAACGAGAACGAGAACAGCAGCAACAACGAGAACAACGAGAACAACAACGAGAGCAACAACAACGAGAACAACAACGAGAGCAACAACGAGAACAACAACGAGAACGAGAACAACAACGAGAGCAAGAACAACAACGAGAACAACAACGAGAGCAGCAACAACGAGAGCAACAACAACGAGAGCAACAACAACGAGAACAACAATGAGAGCAACAACAACGAGAACAACAACGAGAGCAACAACGAGAACAACGAGAACAACAACAACGAGAGCAACAACAACGAGAACAACGAGAACAACAACAACGAGAGCAGCAACAACGAGAGCAACAACAACGAGAGCAGCAACAACGAGAGCAACAACAACGAGAGCAACAACAACGAGAGCAACAACAACGAGAGCAACAACAATGAGAGCAACAACAACGAGAACAAGAACGAGAACAACAACGAGAACAATAACAACGAGAATAACAACGAGAACAACAACAACGAGAACAACAGCAACAACGACAAGAACGAGAACAACGAGAACAACAACGAGAACAGCAACAACGATAACAACAACGATGACAACAACAACAACAACGATGACAACAACGAGAACAACAACGAGAACAGCAACAACGAGAACATCGAGAACAACGAGAACAACAGCAACAACGAGAACAACAGCAACAACAACGAGAACAACAGCAACAACAACGAGAACAACAGCAACAACGAGAACAACAACGAGAACAACAACGAGAACAACGAGAGCAACAACAACGAGAGCAACAACAACGAGCACAACAACGAGCACAACAACGAGAACAACAAGAACGAGAAGAACAAACAACGAGAACAACAACGAGAACAACAGCAACAACGAGAACAACAACAACGAGAACAACAGCAACAACGAGAACAACAACGAGAACAACAGCAACGAGAACGAGAACAGCAACAACGAGAACAGCAACATTAACGAGAACAACATTAACGAGAACAACAACGAGAACAACAGCAGCAACGAAAAGACCAACAAGAACAACAGCAACGAGAACAACAACGAGAACAACAGCAACGAGAACAACAGCAACGAGAACAACAACGAGAACAACAGCAACAACGAGAACATTAACGAGAACAACGAGAACAGCAGCAGCAACGAAAAGAGCACCATGAACAACAGCAACAACGAGAACAACAACAACGAGAACAGCAACAACAAGAACAGCAACAACGAGAAACAACAATGAGAACAACAACGAGAACAACAGCAACAACGAGAACAACAGCAACAACGAGAACAACAGCAACAACGAGAACAACAGCAACGAGAACAACAGCAACGAGAACAACAGCAACGACAACAACGAGAACAACAACAAAGAACAACAGCAACAACGAGAACAACGTCAACAACAGCAACGAGAACGACAACGAGAACAGCAACGACAACGAGAAGAACGAGAACAACAGCAACAACGAGACAAACAACGAGAACAACAACGAGAACAACAGCAACAACGAAAACGAGAACAACGAGACAAATAACGAGAACAACGAGCGGACGAAAGAGGACAAAAAACAACGAGAACGACAACAACGAGAACGACAACAAGAACAACAACGAGAAGAACAACGACGACAACGAGAAGAACAACGACGACAACGAGAAGAACAACGACGACAACGAGAAGAACAACGACAACGAGAAGAACAACGACAACGAGAAGAACAACGACGACAACGAGAAGAACAACGACGACAATGAGAACAACGACGACAACGAGAAGAACGACGACAATAAGAACAACGACGACAACGAGAAGAAAACGACAACGAGAACAACAACAAGGAGAACAACGACAATGAGAAGAACAACGACGACAACAAGAAGATGGAACAACGACGACAACAAGAAGAAAACGACAACGAGAACAAGAACAACGACAATGAGAACGACGACGACAACGAGAAGATGAACAACGACGACAACAACAAGAAGAACGACAACGAGAAGATGAACAACGACGACAACGACAAGAACAACGACAACGAGAAGAAGAAAAACGATGACAGCGAGAAAGAACGACTGCGACAACGAGAAGAACAACGACGACAACGAGAAAAACAATGAAAACGATAACAACGACGACAACGAGAAGAACGACAACGAGAAGAACAACAACGAGAAGAACAATAACGACGATGACGAGAAGAACAATAATGACAACGAGAATGACGAGAAGAACGACAGCGAGAACAACGAGAAGAACGACGACGACTAAGAGAAGAACAACGAGAAGAACAACGAGAACAACGAGAACATCCAGAACAACAAACAGAAACGAGAACGAGAACAACGAGAACAACAACGAGAGCAACAACAAGAACAACGAGAACAGCAACAACAGCAGCGTGAACAACGAGAACAACAATAACAACGAGAACAATAACGAGAACAGCAATAACAATTAGAACAAAAACGGGAACAACAACGAGAACAACAAAATGAGAACGACAAGAACAAAAACAACGAGAACAACAACGAGAACAACGAGGACAACAATTAGAACAATAACGAGAACGGAAACAACGAGAGCAACAACACTAACAATAACAATGAGAATAGCAACAACGAGAACGACAACGAGAAGAACAACCAAAAACAGAGGAAGAACGACGACAACGCAACGAGAACAACGATGACAACGAGAAGAACAATAACGAGAACAACAACGAGAACAACGACAACGAGAACAACGACAGCAATGAGAGGAAGAACGACGACGACAACGAGAACAACGACGACAACGAGAAGAACGACGACAACGAGAACAACGACGACAACGAGAAGAACAAAACAATGACAACGAGAACAACGACGACAAGAAGAAAAGAACAACGACGACAACGAGAAAAACAATAACGACGACGCACAATAAGAAGAAGAACAAAGACGACGACAACGAAGAACAACGAAGAACGACGACAACGAGAGGAAGAACGACGACAACGAGAAGAACGACAACGAAGAACGACGACAACGAGAGGAAGAACGACGACAACAAGAACAACGACAACAATGAGAGGAAGAACGACAATGAGAGGAAGAACAACGACGACAACGAGAAGAACAATGACAACGAGATCAACAACAACGAAGACAACGAAAAGAACAATAACAACGATGACAACGAGAAAACGACAACGAGAAGAGCAACGACGACAACGAGAAGAACGACGACAACGAGAACGACAACGAAAGAACGACAACGAGAGAACGACGACAATGAGAAGAACGACAACGAGGAGAACAACGACAACGAGAACGACGACAACGAGAAGAATAATGACAACGAGAACAACAATGACGAGGAGAAGAACAAGAACGACGACAACGAGAACAACAATGACAACGAGAACGACGACAACGAGAAGAACTATAATGATGACAACGAGAAGAACAACGACGACAACGAGAACAACAACGACTACAACGAAAATAACGACTACAACGAGAACAACGAGAACAACAGCAAGAACAACAATAAGAACAACCAAAAGCACCCATCGACAACAACAGTGACAACAAGAACAGCAACGATGACAACGAGAAGAAGAACGACGACAACGAGAACGACGACAATGAGAAGAACAACGACAACGAGAAGAACGACAACGAGAAGAACGACAACAACAAAAACGATGACGAGAAGAACAACGATGACAACGAGAAAACAAAACGACAACGAGAACAATGACAACAAGAACGAGATCAACGACAAAAACAACGAAAGTAAAAACAACAAGAACAGCGACAACGATAACAAGAACTAGAACAATGACGTCGACGACAACGAGAACAATGACATCGACAACGAGGAGAACGAGAATAAGAACGACAGCGAGAAGAACGACGATGACAACGAGAACGACAACGAGAAGAACAACGACGACGACAACGAGAAGAACGACAACGAGGACAACGATGGACAATGAGAACGACAACGAGAACAACAAGAAAAGACAACGAGAAGAGCAACAAATAAGACAACGAAAAGAACGACGACGACAACGAAAAGAACAATGACGACGACAACGAGAACAACAAAAACGAGAACAACAACGAAAACAGTAACATTGAGGACAAAAACAAGAACAACGATAATAAAAACGAGAACAACGAGAACAACAGCGAAAACGAGAACAACGAGAACAACGACAACGAGAAGATCGACAACGAGAAGAAGGAGGACGACGAGAAGAACGACGACACAGAGAACAACGATGACAACGAGAAGAACAACGATGACAACGAGAAGAAAAACAACGAGAAGAGCAACGACGAGAACGAGAAGAACGACGACAACGAAGACAACGAGAAGAACAACGACAACGAGAAGAGCAACGACGAGAACGAGAAGAACGAAGACAACGAGAAGAACAACGACAACGAGAAGAACGACGACGACAACAAGAACGACGACAACGAGAAGAACGACGACAATAACGAGAAGAAGAACGACAACGAGAAAAACAAAACGATGACAACGAGAACAACGAGAACGGCAACGACGACAATGAGAACAACAACGGAACAACGAAAACGAGAACAAGAACAACGACGACAACGAGAAGAACGACGAGAACAACGAGAAGAACAACGAAAACAACGAGAAGAACAACGACAGTGACAAGAACAACGAGAAGAGCAAGAACGATGACAACGAGAAAAAAAAAAACGATGACAACGAGAAAAAAAACGATGACAACGAGAAAAAAAACGAGAAAAAAACAAAAAAACGATGATAACGAGAAAAAAAACCGATGACAACGAGAAAAAAAACCGATGACAAACGAGAAGAACGACGACGTCAACCAGAAGAACGACAACAACGAGAACAACAAAGACGACAACGAGAAGAACGACGACAACAACGAGAACAACGATGACAACAACGAGAACGACGACGACAAGAAGCACAACGACGACGACAACGAGAAGAACGACGACGTCAACCAGAAGAACGACTACAACGTGAAGAACAACAACGACGACAATAAGAACGACAACGAGAAGAACGACGACAACAAGAAGAACAATGACAACGAGAAGAACGATGACAACGAGAAGAAGAACGACAACAATGTGAAGAACTACAACAACGAGAAGAACGACGACAACAAGAACAACGACAACGAGAAGAACGACTACAAGAAGAACGACGACAACGAGAAGAACGACGACAACGAGAAGAACAACAACAATGTGAAGAACTACAACAACGAGAAGAAGAACGACAACGTAAAAGAACAACGACGGCAAAGTAAAAGAACAACGACGGCAACGTAAAAGAACAACGACGACAACGAAAAGAACAACGACGGCAACGTAAAAGAACAACGACGGCAACGTAAAAGAACAACGACGGCAACGTAAAAGAACAACGACGGCAACGTAAAAGAACAACGACGGCGAAGAAGAACAACGACGGCAACGTAAAGAACGACGGCGAAGAAGAACAACGACGGCGAAGAAGAACAACGACGGCGAAGAAGAACAACGACGGCGAAGAAGAACAACGACGGCGAAGAAGAACAACGACGGCGAAGAAGAACAACGACGGCGAAGAAGAACAACGACGGCGAAGAAGAACAACGACGGCGAAGAAGAACAACGACGGCGAAGAAGAACAACGACAATGAGGAGAAAAGGACAACGAGAAGAACGACGACAACGAGATCGACAACGAGAAGATCGACAACGAGAAGATCAACTACGACAACAACGAAGAGAAGAACAACGACGACAACGCAAAGAACAACAGCGAAGAAGAAGAACGACGACAACGAGAAGAACAAGAACGAGAAGAACAACGAAAACGACAACGAGAAGGACGACGACGACGAGAAGAACGACAATGGAAGAACGACAATGGAAGAAGAACGACGACAATGGAAGAAGAACGACGACAATGGAAGAACGACGACAATGGAAGAAGAACGACGACAATGGAAGAACAACGACGACAATGGAAGAACAACGACGACAACGAGAAGAACAACGACGACAACGAGAAGGTGAACAACGACGACAACGAGAAGAACAACGAAAACGGCAACGACGACAGTGAGAACAACGAGAGCAACAACAACGAGAACAACTGGAACAACGAAAACGGGAACGAGAATAACAACGACAACGAGAAGAACGAGAACAACGAGAAGAACAAGAGCAAGAACAATTAGAACAACAACACAACGACGACAGCGAAAAAAAACGACGAGAAGAACGACGACGACAACGAGAAGAACGACGACGACAACGAGAAGAACGACGACGACGACGAGAAGAACAAGAACGACAACGAGAAGAACAACAATGACAACGAGAAGAACAACGACGAGAAGAACAACAACCAGAAGAACGAGAACATCAAGGACGACAACGAGAATAACAACGAAGACAACGAGAGCGGCAACGACGACAATGAAAACAACGAGAACAACAACGAGAAAAACAACGAAAACAAGAACGACTATAAGAAGAACAACAACGACAACGAGAACAACAACGAGAAGAACAACGAGAACAACGAGAAGAACAACGAGAACAACAACGAGAACAACGAAAACGAGAACAAGAACAACGACGGTGACAACGAAAAGAACAAGAACAACGACGACAATGAGAAGAACAACGACGACAAAAGAACAACAAAGGCAACGCGAAGAACAACAAAGGCAACGCGAAGAACAACAAAGGGTACGCGAAGAACAACAAAGGCAACGCAAAGAAGAACAACAAAGGCAACGCAAAGAAGAACAACAAAGGCAACGCAAAGAAGAACAACAAAGGCAACGCAAAGAAGAACAACAAAGGCAACGCAAAGAAGAACAACAAAGGCAACGCAAAGAAGAACAACAAAGGCAACGCAAAGAAGAACAACAAAGGCAACGCAAAGAAGAACAACAAAGGCAACGCAAAGAAGAACAACAAAGGCAACGCAAAGAAGAACAACAAAGGCAACGCAAAGAAGAACAACAAAGGCAACGCAAAGAAGAACAACAAAGGCAACGCAAAGAAGAACAACAAAGGCAACGCAAAGAAGAACAACAAAGGCAACGCAAAGAAGAACAACAAAGGCAACGCAAAGAAGAACAACAAAGGCAACGCAAAGAAGAACAACAAAGGCAACGCAAAGAAGAACAACAAAGGCAACGCAAAGAAGAACAACAAAGGCAACGCAAAGAAGAACAACAAAGGCAACGCAAAGAAGAACAACAAAGGCAACGCAAAGAAGAACAACAAAGGCAACGCAAAGAAGAACAACAAAGGCAACGCAAAGAAGAACAACAAAGGCAACGCAAAGAAGAACAACAAAGGCAACGCAAAGAAGAACAACAAAGGCAACGCAAAGAAGAACAACAAAGGCAACGCAAAGAAGAACAACAAAGGCAACGCAAAGAAGAACAACAAAGGCAACGCAAAGAAGAACAACAAAGGCAACGCAAAGAAGAACAACAAAGGCAACGCAAAGAAGAACAACAAAGGCAACGCAAAGAAGAACAACAAAGGCAACGCAAAGAAGAACAACAAAGGCAACGCAAAGAAGAACAACAAAGGCAACGCAAAGAAGAACAACAAAGGCAACGCAAAGAAGAACAACAAAGGCAACGCAAAGAAGAACAACAAAGGCAACGCAAAGAAGAACAACAAAGGCAACGCAAAGAAGAACAACAAAGGCAACGCAAAGAAGAACAACAAAGGCAACGCAAAGAAGAACAACAAAGGCAACGCAAAGAAGAACAACAAAGGCAACGCAAAGAAGAACAACAAAGGCAACGCAAAGAAGAACAACAAAGGCAACGCAAAGAAGAACAACAAAGGCAACGCAAAGAAGAACAACAAAGGCAACGCAAAGAAGAACAACAAAGGCAACGCAAAGAAGAACAACAAAGGCAACGCAAAGAAGAACAACAAAGGCAACGCAAAGAAGAACAACAAAGGCAACGCAAAGAAGAACAACAAAGGCAACGCAAAGAAGAACAACAAAGGCAACGCAAAGAAGAACAACAAAGGCAACGCAAAGAAGAACAACAAAGGCAACGCAAAGAAGAACAACAAAGGCAAGCAAAGAAGAACAACAAAGGCAACGCAAAGAAGAACAACAAAGGCAACGCAAAGAAGAACAACAAAGGCAACAAGAGAACAACAAAGGCAACAAGAAGAACAACAAAGGCAACAACGACGACAACGACATGAAACAAAACAACGACGACAACGACATGAACAACAATAACGACGACAACGACATGAACAACAACAACGACGACAACGAAAGAACAACAACAACGACGACAACGAGAAGAACAACAACAACGACGACAACGAGAAGAACAACAACAACGACGACAACGAGAAGAACAACAACAACGACGACAACGAGAAGAACAACAACAACGACGACAACGAGAAGAGCAACAACGACGACAACGAGAACGACAAATGAGAAGAACAACGACGACAACAACGATGAGAAACGAGAACAACAACGAGAAGAACAACGAAAACGAGAACAACAACGACAACGAGAAGAACAACGATGACAAACGAAAAGAACAACGATGACAACGAGAACAAGGACGACGACAACGAGAACAAGAACGGCGACAACGAGAACAACGACGATGACGAGAAACAATGACGACAACGAGAAGAACGACGACGACAGCGAGAAAAAGAATGACGATAAGAACAACAGTGAGAACGAGAACAATAACAATGAGAACAACAAGAACAACAACAACAAGAACAACAACGAGAACAACGAGAACAACAACAAAAACGAGAGCAACGACGAGAACAACAACAACGAGAACAACAACAACGAGAACGACAACGACAAGAACAACAACGAGAACACGAGAACGAGAAAAAGACGAGAACGAAAAGAGCACGAGAACGAGGAAAAGACGAGAACGAAAAGAACATGAGAACGAGAAGAACGACGACAACGAGAACGACAACGAGAACAACGACAACGAGAAGAACGACAACGACGACAACGAGGGCAACGACGACAATGAACTAGAACCCCAGTGCGTCTCTGAAAACCTAGTAGATGCCTGGCAGTTCATTCCTTTTCTCACACTGGACAGAGCAGCAGGGAAGTTTCAGTGTTTTTCTCCTAATTTTTGTATCTGGTGTTTGTTTGTGATCTTACGCTTGACAAAGGCCAGTTGCCCGAAAATTTGCGCCTGGCTTGTCTGGTTGTATTTGATACGCGTTCTTATTCTTTTTTCGTA
>JAPXFY010000413.1:47500-59560 GCA_030674185.1 Monoplex corrugatus | reverse complement strand
GAGACAAGCCAAGATAAGATAAGTAAGGTAAGTTCAGTCTTTATTTCCAAGAGTGACAGATAAACACTACACATGCTTTACTGCTTCATCCAGCCTTGCCTGAGAGGGGATAAAATATCTTATCGAAATAAATTAAATACGAAATATGTTACTTGTGTATATGTTACTTGACACAAGGGAATGTTGGGAAAAATGAGAGAAAGGGGAGAGAGAGAGAGAAGAGAGAGAGAGAGAGACAGACAGACAAGACAGAGACAGAGACAGACAGAGACAGAGACAAAGAAAGAGACAAAGGGACAGATACTGAGAGAGAGGCATTGTCAGTGATGCTGACACGTGGTTTATTGTGAAGGCCAATGACCCATATACAATGGGGGAAATGGGGAAAAAGACAAAGACAAAAGAGAGAAAGAGAGAGACAGACTGAGTGAGAGAGAAAGAGAGACAGAGAGAAACAGAGAGACAAAGACAGATAGAATGACAGACAGACAAACAAACAGACAGACAGTCAGAGACAGGCACACAGAGAGAGATACACATTGGATGAATCATGAGAGAGAAAGAGAGAGAGTTCAGGAGGGAGGGAGAGAAAGAAACAGAGAGAGAGAGAGAAAGAGAAGAGATGATGATGATGATGATGATGATGATGATGATGATGATGATGAAAATTGTCCCAAACTGATTTCCTGGGGGGGGGGGGGGGGGGAGGACATCTGAAACAGTTGACCATACAGCCACATGTCCACTTCAGTCTTTGTCCACGTCCCACTAGTCACGTGAAAGTAGGCCTTTATACACCACTACAAAGCCAACGCGCTGTGTGACACGTTGTAAGAGACGGAACGTAGGCTACTACGTCCCTCAACACTCAACTTGATATTTCTTCTTCCAAGATAAAGACAACACTGTGTTTTTTCCCAGTTGTAATTTATATCCGTATGTGTGACTCTTTTTTTCCAATATGAATAGAGAAGTAAAAGTTTGCAAGTGGTACATTAGATAGCACAGCTACAAGCACTGATAATTCTTTCATTAGCAGACGTGCTTCTTGAAGTGGTTCATGGGTTGTGTATCAAATGATTTAAAAACCATAATCATTCATATCTATCTTAGCGAAGATCTAGCACCATTGCTGACTTGATTTTTTAAGCCAGGACAAAAGCGATATTTTGGTGTTTGTGTGCGTGCGTGTTTTGTGATCAGATTTATTTTCATGTAGGCCAAGACCCAAGATGGTGTCGAAATTCAACTGTGACAAGTTTTGCTGTATGACTGGTTTGTGTTGTTGTTGTTGTTTTTTGTTTTGTTTGTTGGTGTTTGATAAGTCAATGATGAAGGAAACATGTCTTCTTATGTTGGACATTTAATTAAATACTCAGACAGGACAAGGTAATAACATCATCCTTGTGAATTATTAATTTCATAGGCCTAAATGTGATCACCAACCACTAGGCTTTAAGTTGCTAGCCTGCTAACTGATCTTTCAGGGATTTTTATAATTAAGAAAAGGTAAAGCTGACTTTTTCTTTGTTGACATTTTCACACATCAAAGAAATATGAGTATGCAACAAAAGTCTATAACCATTGAACTCCCCGTGTTGTGCAGGACAAACAAACAATATGACCACCATCAGAAGACTTCAGGACATCTCTATAGACAGAATTGCCGACAACTTTCAACTCTTGTGGACATATTCAAAGGACAATCAGTACAAGATTGTGTGGTGTGACCCTGGCATAGGGTTCCCTGATGATGTTCCTGAAAAACTGTTGTGCAAATTAAGTGAGCGAAGTAAGCTGAACGATGGCACACTATCTTTGTTTAAGCCAGAACACGCCTGTCTAAAAGATGTTACAATCCCAAATGCCTCAGATATAACCAAAGGATTGAAAACATTAGCGTCCCATCGCTTGTTGTCTTTAGATATTTGTGACAGCAGTTCCTTGACAACGATTGATGTCCTGCAGTGCTTAGGACCACAGAATTGGGCGAGTCTAAAAAACTTGAGATGCAGAGATCTAGCATGGACGAGATTTTCCAGGTTCTTTCCCAGACTTGACAATGTTTGCTGTCTGAGTTTGATAGACCTAGAACTTACAAACAGGTGTCTGGAAGTCATTGCCAGCACTGTTCCAACTCTGCAAAGTCTGGATATAACTGAAAACTCCACTATCACAAATATTTCACCTCTTGAGAAGCATGCAGAATGGCTACAAGTGTTGATAATGTTCAGGCTTCACCAGCTGACTGAAGTCACCACTGTTGATACTCTGCGTAAGCTGAAGCAGTTGCAACATCTCGATGTGTCTGTGAGTTATTATGATCAAGGTTCTCCTGGCACCTTTAGAACACGGTCCTTGCTGATGGATCCATCCACCAATCCCAACCTGACATCACTGGACCTGTCTGGAAGAGAGAAAGTGACAGAAGAAATGTTTGGGTAATTTCTTCAATATGTGTACACATACACACACGCACATACACACTACCATACATACAAACAAACACACAGACACACACACTAGCATATGCACACACAAGCACACATCCACACCCGCACAAACACACACAACATGCACAAACACACACTACCATACATATATAGGCCTACATTTGTTTTATAAACAAACACATGACTACTACTACTACACAACACACACACACTAGCATACAGATACACAGACACAGACACATGCACCACACACACACACACACACACACACACACACACACACACAACACACACACACTGGCACATAGACACACACACACACACACACACACACACACTGGCACATAGACACACACACTCACACACACACACACACACACACACACACACACACACACACACACACACACACACACACACACACCCTGACACATAGACACACACGCGCGCGCACGTATACATTATGTGAATGGATAGATAGAAAGACAGGCAGACAGATACAGGTCATTCTCCATACAGCTCTGTATACCAGGTGTATGACACAGGCAATAAAAGTTTGTTTGCACTTAAAAGTAGGTTACTGAGAATGTAAAAACTGGGAATATTAAACAAGACATCTTATTTCCTGTTTTATTCACGATATATTATCATTCTTTTCCAAGTTACGTAGATATCAAGTTACGTGACAAATCAATACAAATTTTATTTGTATTTACCAGACAGGACATAGTTCTTAAAGACAGGGAGGTTTCTAAACGGGCTTTATTATGTTGTGTGTGTGTGTGTGTGTGTGTGTGTGTGTGCGTGTGTGTGTGTGTGTGTGTGTGTGTGTGTGTGTGTGTGTGTGTGTGTGTGTGTTCGTTCGTTCGTTATTTCTTTTAACGTCTATTCACAAATATGTGCTTTTGGACGAAAAAAGGAAAAATGAATTAGTAAATAAACAAATAATTAAATATATGAAGCATATATGAATAAGATAAAGAGATGCCTATGGGGAATAAATGAATGAATACATAAACAAGATAAAGAGATGTCTATAGGGTGGAAGAATAGTATGAAATCATAAAGGCATTGTATCAATTAAGGTAACTTCAAACAATCTAATGAACGAGAGAAAAGCAATCAGAACATTAGACATTGAGGCTTCATCAGTTTTCTCAGGGTTGCATGTATATGTATGCGCGCGGTGTGTGTGTGTGTGTGTGTGTGTGTGTGTGTGTGTGTGTGTGTGTGTGTGTGTGTGCGCGCGCGCGCACGCTAGTCATCTCTACGTTTTCCTTTTTCAATACTTTGTTCAGGACATTTCTGGATGCACATCCATCGCTAACTTTCCTGGGTCTGTTGTACAATGAAGCCAGTGACTATCCCATGTTTGACGTGAAGTCCCCACAATACAGACCTGGCATTAAGGTGAGTGAGTGATAATCAATGAATTTTGTTTTCTATTTCCTTTTATTCATTTTAACAAGTTATATAAGACAAACGATGTGACCTAAACAAACTCATTTGTTAAAATTCAAAACACATGCCAGACTATCACATCCTCAACAAAGGATCTGTATGCATGAAGTACAGTCACTGTCAACAATATGCAAGACAAATATATCAACACACACTGATAGATCATAGAGAACCTATGTGTACACGTCATAAGGAAGCAGTCACATCAAACTTTATTTGTAGCTAGGGATACCATCCTACAGCGCATTCAAAACAATGCTGTACGCCTTGTACTCAAAAAGAAAAAAGCTGACCACATATCTCCTCTCCTGGCACAACTTCACTGGCTCCCTGTATCAAAGCGCATACAGTACAAACTAGACACCATGTGCTACAAAAGCCTCAATAACGCAGCCCCCGATTACCTGTCAAGCCTACTTGAGATCTATCTTCCCTCACATACCCTCCGCTCTGCCTCCAATCCTCTGACTTTTCGCTTTCCACGCACTAAGCTCAATACCTATGGTCCACGAGCCTTCTCTGTTTCTGGTCCACTCTCCTGGAACAAACTTCCTCTCTCAGTCTGTCAGCAACCTACTTTTGTCTCCTTCAAGTCTGCTCTCAAAACTCACCTTTTCTCCTCCGCATAAAATCCTAACCTCACTTAACCCCCCCTCCCCCCTCTGCAGCCTGTCTCCACTCGGAGGGGAATCACATGGTTATAATATATAATTGTATATGCTATGCTCTCTATAATTTTCCATTGCTTTTATTCTTGCTTTTATTCTTTCTCCCCATTTATAGCCATGCGTGTGTGTGGGGTGTGTGTGTGTGTGTGTGTGTGTGTGTGTGTGTGTGCGTGCGTGTGTGTGCGTGCGTGCGTGCGTGCGTGCTTGCGTGTGTGTCTGCTTCAGCGCTTAGATTTGATTTTATCTAGATTTTGCGCTATATAAATATTGTTATTATTATTATTATATCGTTACCATTTTGCTCTTAAAGTGTGCAAGTTCCACCTGCATCTGGTATTTCACGGGAATGTATCTTTAAAATGAAATATCTAATTACACATACTTACTAGACCTCACTGATATATAGCCAGCAGTAGTTGGACATCCTGCCCCATACCTGTACTTGTTCACATTATGTGGAAATCACAACACTAGGCGTGTAGCGCATGTCCTGTAACTCCCTCTGTTCTGGCAGCCATATTTTCCTGTCCTACGCCTATTTAGCTGAATGATCCTTTTCTCTTTGTTTGTTCTAATCAGTTGAGTTGTTCACGTAGTCATATTTAATTATGTTCTCTTCCAGCGGGAAAGAGTGCGCCCATAATCGGACTGCTCTGTTTATGAGAGCAATAAGCATATTAATGACTGAAACATAAACATTGATATTTGTTGTATCAGACTGCAGAGTACTTTGAGAATAATCTAAGATAACTGTATCGGTTCTGTTGTATCAGACTGTACAGTACTATAAGAATAATCAGTGATAACTGTAATTGTTCTCTTCTATCAGACTGCAGAGTACTTTGAGAACAACCAATAATAACTGTACTGGTTCCGTTGTATCAGACGTTTGAGTACTTGAAGAATAATCAGTGATATCTGTATTGGATCTGTTGTATCAGACTGTAGAGTACTATGAGAATAATCAGCGATAATTGTATTGGTTCTGTTGCATCAGACTGTAGAGTACTATAAGAATAATCAGTGATAACTGTATTGCTTTTGTTGTATCAGACTGGGGTGTAGAGCAATATGAGAATAATCAGCACATTCAGAAGTTGTCTATTCTCTGTCATCTTTGAAATGTTGGCCAATTATATATTTCAGTTCTTATTTGAAAAAGCCTCATCAAATGTTGCACCTTTTTTATTTTTGACTGAATGATATGATGATGTATTTGCATTAAATAAAATTGAAATGTTTGCATTAAGTAACACCGAGGTGTTTGCATTAAATAACACTGAGGTTTACAGTGAAAACATCATGAGAAACGTATAGGAGGACCCTGGATTAAAGATTGGAGGAAAAATGATAAACAACATTCGATACGCAGATGAGACCGTGCTAACTGCAGAAAATGAAAAGGACCTACAAAACATTGTAAATATACTAGAAATAGAAAGCAAAGGTAAGGGGTTGGAACTTAACAGGAGGAAGACTGAAGTCATGGTGATCAGTAAAAAACATGAAATCCCCTCATGCAAAATGACAGCAAACCTTGAGACAAATTGATAAGTTTAAATACATAGGAATGATCATTCCACCAGACAGCAGATGCACATCAGAAATAGCCAGCAGAATCAGCCAAGCGAAAACAGCATTCAAGAAGATGAAAAGCATTCGTACCAACAAATGCCTATCAATTAACACCAGGAAGAGAGTTCCTGAATGTTGTATACAACCAATACTGTTATACGGTTGTGAGGCATTGACAGTCAACAAGCAAAGCCAGAACAAGATTGAGGCAGCCGAGATGTGGTTTCTAAGAAGAATGTTGAGAGTTCCATGGACAGCAAAGAAAACAAACGAGACAATCTTAATGGAGGCAGACACAAGAAGATCATTGATAAGGAAGATTTGGAAAAGACAGGCAACATTTAAAGGCGATTTTATGAGGAAAGGGGAATTGGAGCACCTGGTCACAACAGGAAAGCTGGAGTGAAAGAGAGCACCGGGTAGACCCAGGGAGAAGATATTGGACTGACTTGCAGAGTGGCTGAAGACAAAGAGGGTGGAAGAGGTGCTTGAGGAAACAAGAGATAGAAACAGTTGGAAGGCCATGATCACCAGCACCATGTGGCAAGGCACCTGATAATGATTAACACTGAGGTGTTTGCATTAAACAACAATGAAGTGTTTGCATTGAATATCAATGAGGTGTTTACACTGAATATCAATGAGGTGTTTACACTGAATATCAATGAGGTGTTTATATTAAGTAAGAAAAGATTACTTTTACTAAACATTTTCTTTGGGACAACATAGATGTTATTTGCAAAAATGTCTCAAAATCATCACAGTAGGAAAACTATGTAGTCATGACAGACACGTTGCCTTTTTGTCAAACAACAGTTCAGATGTGTTCAACTTTTGTAGGTGGCAGGCACCAGTAATCTGGACCAGATGGCTCTGTCACTGAGGCATTACCACAAGTCACATCTGTGTTATTACAAGAAAATGTACGTGTGGTACACGTTGTGCTACGCTGACCTGTCTTCCATGACAACAGACAACGATGACATCATCAGGGTATGTAACAATGGTCACTAACATTGTGAAAGGCAAGGTTACATCTATGGACTTGTATAAATATCCCATCTGACTATCGTTAAACTACATGTGTGCAAGATTTAACTGTAATAATAGACCTGTATAAATGTCCCATGTGACTACCTTAAGCTACAAGTATGTCAGATTTAATTGTAATAACAGAGCTGTACAAAAGTCTCATTTGACAACTTCAAGCTACATGCATATCAGAGTGATTGTACTGTCTCTTTATGATTGCTGGGAGCATGCACTGATATTTGTTAATTTGAAATCATGTTTAAAACTACATTCCCTTGACTGCCTGCGTTCAAGCAGATAAGAATAAAAAAATACATAGAATTAGACGCGTAATTAATACATTTCAGGAAAAAACAGACATTAGAATTAGAACGCGTAATTAATACATTTCAAGAAAAAACACACGACAATAGAATTAGAACGTGTAATTAATGCATCCAAACTGTTGGCCATTTTTAGTCCTTTTTTCCTGCTGAACGAAGCAGCAGGGAAGTGGTGTTTTTTGTTTGGTGTGTCTTCGTTTGTGATCTTACATTTACGTTTGACAAAGGCTTTGACCGAAAATGTGTGCCTGTTTTGTCTGGTTGTATTAAATACGCGTTTTGAATGTATAGATGGACAGGCTGACTGAATATCTAATAAACGTATTGATGGATGGACTGACTGACTAATCAACTGAAAGATTGAGTGGTTGATAAATTGGCAGCTTGATTGCCCAATCACCTGGCTGATGAATTGTTTGATTTCAGGCACTGTTGGAATGGATGTCAATGGATATGCCTCTTGACAGCGATGTAAGTAATTGGGTATTACGCTGTCTGTGTTGTTTGGAGAACTTACTAAGGTATGCTGTGTTTCTCACATACAGCCTGACACTATCAGGCAACTTCTTCATGCTTGTCATCAGGTACAGTGTCTGGCACAGTCTTCACAGCAGACCGCAGAAAAAGAAATTTGGTAAGTTGCATGCAGAGAAAGAGAGAGAGAGAGAGAGAGAGAGAGAGAGAGAGAGAGAGAGAGAGAGAGAGATGGGTGAAAGTAGTCTGGAACAATCCGGAATTCTGGATGAAGACGTGGAAAGAGTTTTCTAAATTGGCAGCTCAGCATCCTGATTACTACCCCCCACCCCTACCCCCATCCAATAGAAACAAAGAGGAGGAGGGGGGAACCAATGTCACACAGGTGTTTCTAAACTCACCTAATTCATTAATCGGCACAAGGCAGATGATAACTAAACTGAAACCATTTTTTTCCGTCGGGAAGTATTGATTTTCCCTTCCATCTTTGCAAACTTATGGGTTCAGGGAGGCCAGAACACTAACGCGCACGTGCAGTTTAACACCGGAAACACCGCACTCATGTGAGCAACCGTTTCAAAGAGGCGATCTCATTCAGGTCTGCCACCAAAATCACCGCACACGCAACCCTCTCCTGTACCAGCAATGCTGACCACCTCCCTAGTACTAGCAGTACTGCTATGTATGTAAAGAAAGCTGCCGAAAACGGTGGTGCAGGGCTCCCAATTTTCCGATTTTTCTCAGAAATCCGGTAAAATCCACAGGCAGCTTTCGACAAAATGATCATGTGCTTTCCGAGAAAAAATGGACTGATATAAATTTTCTTCTGCGAAACAGTAGGCTGTTTGTCAGACTGTCGGTCTCTCGCAGCAGGCGATGGAACACCGGGAAGGCGGATAAATCCGGTATCAATTTCTGCTAAAGTCACAGTCAGAGTTTCTTTTTCTGTGTAGTGCGGCTTGTCCTTGGTGCTGATTGTGAAACTTTTGGGGAGCCTGACCATGTCTCGAGCTAGTATTCTGGAGAGGTGGTCTGCCACAGCAAAAACATTTGACAAAGACTGCAAAATGAAATAAGTGGTGCTGGGAGTGAGTTTCACAAAAAATGATGTAATGGAAATGAGCACATGGCTTTCAAAACTAGCAGAGGCTGATATAGCCTTCTGTGTCTTGTGCCACTACAAAGTCAATTAACTTTAGTCGAGCAGGCATCCACAAACTTTCAGACCATTTCAAGCCAAAGAAGTAGAGGATGAGATAAAAACTGATAAAAACCACGGAGATGTTCAGTCTGTTACTTGATGTTGTTGGAGCACACTTTAGCAAAATACACATCAACGTTTTTTTTCCTTAAAATCTGACACCAGTGTGTAGGCCTATAAATCATTTGCATCAGTGGAAGGATCACAAACAAGCCCAAAAGTGTCCCAGATAGTGTCAGATTACTCTATTTTGCATCTGTAGTCAAAAACATTGTCTGGGGAGCATGCCCTGGACCCCCCTACATTTTCAGAGATTTTTTTTCATTTGCCATTAGGAGGCCTGGTGGTGGGATCATAGGATAGACTTACGTCAAGCCAGACAAAAAGAGAAAAAGCTGAAGAAGAGCTGAAACAGTGAAAGACATTAGATCTTTCTTCAAGAGAAAATTCAAGATTTGTTTGATTAAGTGCACTGCAAACTAGTACATACTTACAAGTGCAATTAAATTTAGATATGTATGATTGACTTAAAGTGGTGTAGTTTAGATTTGTATGGCAGGACTTCCTTTACTTTAATTTTCATATGAAGAGAGTTGTTCCCAGTGTGAAGAACAGTGACACTCAAGAACTTAATGACTACAGAACATTTTGTACATAATGCTTACTGGTAACTAGTATTGAAAAGTTGAAAATGATTAAAGTGAACTATAATTATCAAAACAATGCCTACGACTTACCATCTGCAGCCAGAACTGTGTGTGTGTGTGTGTGTGTGTGTGTGTGTGGTGTGTGTGTGTGTGTGTGTGTGTGTGTGTGTGTGTGTGTGTGTGTGTGTGTGTGTGTGTGTGGTGTATGTGTGTTCTATATTGCCGAAAGTAAGACGTTGATAACATGATTTGTTGCTCGTAATTTTTCACTTGTGCAAATGTTGTATTGCTATTAAAACTATGTGTGACAGATTGCAATGTCCAGTGTTTCCATTGCTTCAGGAATGGATGCAGGTTTTCAGGATTGGGAACATTTAGAGGACATGGAAATGTAAGGTTTCAGGATTGAGAGATTTTTCACTTTCATCCATGCTCTGGGTTTTCTACCTGAGATTTGTGAGAGAAGATATGGGATCAGTCATTTTCTTGGTGACGGTTGGTTGGTATGATCTTGGAGGCTGGCAAGTATATTCTGGTGGCTAGAGTAATTGTCTTGTAGCTATTTAAGTTCTTCTTTCACGGCTTGCGATGTGTTTTTCAGCCTTATTTCTGAGTCACGGACACATTGAGGGTTTTCCTCAGTCTGTTTGGCTATGTTGGACAGATGGTTTGTGAGTGTCTGAATTTGTGTTTGCATTGTGGCGATGGAGAGTGTAGCAGTATTCAATTGTTCTTGAAGATGTTTGATTATTTCCGAACAAGCGATGTGTGTACATGTTTTAGGGGTGATGGTGTTTGCTGCGGGGATCACATATAGTGGTTGATGGGACATTATGATACATGCACCATCGCCTCGGTACATCACACACTTAGCAGGTCAAATCTAACTATCAGCTGTGCCATAGATCTGTTTGAAATTTGGCATGTCATTACAGTAGAAGAGGGATTAGTCTACTCGCTTTTCTTATCTTTACGAAAATCATTTGCTAAACTTCAAAGTTTGCAGGGGTTACAACCAAGTAGTCAGACAGAGATCCGTCTACTGTTGAGTGACCGCACAAAATGAAAAAAAAAATCGCAATGGGAGCTGCAGTTCCATCTATGTTTAGCGTCATAACATGCATTGTTTGGTTTAATGATTGTAGATAATGACCAATCCAGGGTCCATCACGTTGATGCCCCTCCGTCAAAGCGCCGGAACATGTAAGTTTTTTGAAGAACGCTTGCAGTTGCGCGGAGCTGGTTTTCTCACATACCTACATTATCGTCGGCTATAGGAGAACAATGGGACTAGATGGGACATTGTCGTTGGGTATTGGTGAACAATGGGACTGGTTGGGACATTGTCGTTGGGTATAGGTGAACAATGGGACTGGTTGGGACATTGTCGTTGGCTATCGGGGAACAATGGGACTGGACTGTTGTGTGTAAGGTGGGAGAGATAGGGGAAAGGGTGGTGGTAGCTGTCTCACGCTGAGTGCCAGTGGAGGGAGGGAGAGCATGGGGAAGAGAAGTGATGGCCTATTCAAGCTGATTCTCAGTGAAGGTGAAAGGGAGTGGTGATAAGTGACAACACACTGGTTCTCAGTTGATGGTGGGGGAGTGGGGAGGGAAGGTGCAGAGAGTGTGTCCGCTTCACGCTGGGTGGCAGTAGGTGAAGGAAAGGAAAGGTTGGATGGGGTAGGGGGGACCACCAAATCACATTCTTTAGCATTGAGAATGGTAGTGGTGGGTATCGAGGGAGAAGGGATGGTGGTGGTCTCCTGAAGGTTAATTGTAGATGTAGGGTGGGGGATGTGAGCTGACTGATGTGACTGGAAATCCCCTCTGCTGACATAGGGCTATCAGACACTGAGAAATTGTTCAGGACACACTTATAGTTTGTCGAATTCCATATCAACCAGCTTGGGCACTCATTGCCTTGCATGTGTATTATTCTTGTAGTATAATAGATGTGAATAGTCAACATTTTAGAACTTTCACCTTGGTATAGATGTAAATAAGCATGCCACAGGCCCTGAAGTACTTTTTAAGAATTGAGTCAGAGGGAGAGGATAACTATTAGAATTTAATTCTACTATAGATTTGAATATATTTTTATCCATCTGGCCCAATACCTGTGGGGGACTGCAGCAACAGTGTAAATATGTGATTAATAAAAGACATGTAAGAAGGAAATACATCTTTGATATCATTAAAATTATTACACACACACACACACACACA
>JAPXFY010000413.1:40000-45000 GCA_030674185.1 Monoplex corrugatus | reverse complement strand
CCAATTACAGAGAGAGAGAGAGAGTCAGTGAGTAAGCCAATGCGTCAGTGAGTCAGTGAGTGAGTCAATGCGTCAGTGAGTCTGTGAATGAGTCAGTGAATGAGTCATTGAGTGAGTGAGTTCGTTCTTTCTTTTTTTTTATAGCTATTGACTGTATTTGTATTCAATTAAAATAAATCAACTGTTTGAAAAATGAAATCAAGTTTATTATACTTATTCATGTTATATCCATCAGTTCATCTAGTGAAAGAAAAGTCAATGATGTCTTTCATTCAAACAGGAAAACATTAACAAATCATTCATACCAACCTTCTTGTATCTATTTATCTTATATGACATCTATCTGTACATGAAGTGAAAATCAGGACCATTGTCTTATTCATTCAAAAAGGAAAACATTAACTAAATCTTTTCATTTCAATCTGGTCGATAACCGGCTGGTTCAGCTAGTTACACACAAAAAATACTGTGGATTACATCGTGTCATTTACAGAGTTTTGATAATGTATCATTTGTTTTAATTCTACACAGATAACTGTCCACTGACTAAGTGAACCTACGGAGTTTTAATAGTGTATCATCATTTTGGTTTTATTCTACAGAGGCAACACTCCCCTGACACCAATTCTGATTACTGTTGGAGTCTACTCATCACCACAAAACTTGATCAGGTTGTGCTCAGGATCAAGGTGTTTTTCAACAACTGCCGACTGAATTCATTACATATAGGTTTGTTATACGTACAAGTTTCTTTGAAGATATGATATTTGCATTCTTCATTTCTCTCTTTTTTCATATTTGAATAAGTGCATTTGTTTGGCGCATGATTAATCACAAGATATGGCTTTCGTTTTTTTCTATTTGGATACAAGAAGAATATATGGACCAAAAAAGTTTTAAAAGACTTGCACAGCAGATGCAAAAAAAAAAAAAATAGGAAATTTCAGTTTAGGAAAACAAAAAAACAATAAGACATACCTCAAATCCAGACAATTGTGATTCGGGAAATGTTTTTAGTGTAAGTTTCAAGAATAAAACAAAATTACAGCAAAAAGAACCTGAAAAGGGACAACTGTATAAAATGAAACTAAGAACTCAGCAGGGAAATAACAGTACGTGTATTGCGATTTGTTTTTAGTCATCGATGAAGTTATTTTTTGGTCTTTGCTACAAGAAAACTTAATTCAAGACCCTGTACTCATTTCTATAAACCAGAACTTTCCATGTATGTCGTGTCATCTCGTTGTTGTCATCATACTTTTGCATCAATGTTATACTCCTCCTGTCATCATCATCATTTGCACTCAATGTTATCTCCTCCTACTCCTTATGCTTTCTATTTATTGTGAGGATTAGAGTTATTTTTGACATGAATAATAACTCTGTGTTCTGAATGTTGTGTACAACATACATACTTAAAAATGGCAAAGCAGACGGACATCCAGGAGTCATGAATTACTTACACCTTCGAGTGTCAGGAGTTAAGGGCCAAAACACTTGCTTGATGGGGGCTTCTCCTCTGATGACCTTCTGTGTTGGTTCTCCCCAGAGTTTCTTATTACTATGTGTTGTGGATGCGGTGTACACTACACATATCGTGTTGTTGTAGGGATGGATGTTTTCTGACATGAATTATAGCTCTGTGTTCTGGATGTGGTGTACACTACATATAGCGTGTTGTTGTAGTGATGAAGTGTTTTCTGACATGAATTATAGCTCTGTGTTCTGGATGTTGTGTACACTACATATACCGTGTTGTTGTAGTGATTGAAGTGTTTTCAGACATGAATTATAGCTCTGTGCTCTGGATGTGGTGTACACTACATAGGCCTACATCCTGTTGTTGTAGGGATGGAGGTGTTTTCTGACATGAATTATAGCTCTGTGTCCAGGATGTGGTGTACACTATGCACATCGTGTTGTTGTAGGGATGAGATGTTTTCTGACATGAATTATAGCTCTGTGTTCTGGATGTGGTGTACACTACATAGGCCTACATCCTGTTGTTGTAGGGATGGAGGTGTTTTCTGACATGAATTATAGCTCTGTGTCCAGGATGTGGTGTACACTATGCACATCGTGTTGTTGTAGGGATGGAGGTGTTTTCTGACATGAATTATAGCTCTGTGTTCTGGATGTGGTGTACACTACATAGGCCTATATCCCCTTTTACTATCAGTTCCCTTGTTTGCATCATTAGTCCTTGTGACATGTAGGCCTACTTGTAAGCCAACTGGCACATTGATTGTAAATTTTCCCCAGTCTGGTCAATCACTTATCAGTGTTGCCATGTACTTGACATCAAGTGTAAATATTTTACAGCACATTCAGTGAAGACTCTCTCCCATAAAGTTGTGCTTGAGATATTTTGCACAATAATAAGTGTTTGCATGTAGTTTGTATTGATTGTAATTATAGTTTTGGATTAAAGTAACTTGGTGTGTTTTTATTCTGTTCTGTTCTCTTGGGTCCATACTGTGTGTGTTTCAACCTAAACATGTACTTTTCAACCAGCTTTGATTTTGTCATGCTGTCAGCCTTAAGATGATCTCTGTGGTAACCTAACCGATGAACAGTATGTATCATTTTGTTTTCGTGGTCCATTCATTTCTATGCGTTTTGTAAAACTATATGTACTTTCTTTCTCCTAGGATTGACAATTGGGTACATGCATGAAATAAGGTATTGTGCATGTTTCTGAGATGGTCTTAGCCCTGATATCATTCTGCGCCATATAACAACAATAACGATGACAGTTGGTGGGCATCAGTTGACCAATATGTGGTTTTCTGCACAATGTTTTTATGTGTACTTTCATGTTTTATGATATTATGTAGTGACTGTGTGTGTGTTGTGTGTGTGTGGTGTGTGTGTGTGTGGTGTGTGTGTGTGTGTGTGTGTGCATGTGTGTGTGTGTGTGTGTGTGTGTGTGTGTGTGTGTGTGTGTGTGTGTGTGTAGGTATGTGTGTGTATATGATTTCTAGATGATGGATAAAATGGAATGCTATGTGTTCTGTGCATTCTAGCTTCTTCTCTAGTTTAAAAATTGTGTGCTGAAGTTATAGACTGCTTTGACTACTGTTGATTATTTGGTACATGTACTGTTGTGGAACAACACTGATAAACTCTGTACTATTCACTTGTGGTATACATAAATCTTTATATGTGTAAATGTATCAAATAAATAATATTAAAAAAACCCCAGTGGAATTGTATATTTTTCATCTTTATGTGTGCATGTGTGTTTGTTTGTGTGCGTGAATGTGTGTGTATGCGCGCGCGCGTATGTATGTGTGTATGTGTGTTTGTGTGTGTATGTATGTGTGTGTGTGTGTGTGTGTGTATGTGTGTGTGAGTGACACAGAATTACTTTATTGAATTTGTTTTCAACACATAGATTACAACCAAAGGACATAATTCTTGAGAGTCACGTAGAAATTATCTCCCATGTTGTTGAACTTCTCAAATCTAACATAGTTTGCGCTATCCATTCAGCTAGCATAGAAGCAGACACAAAGCACAAAAACCGTAAGCTCAGAACACTCCTCAAAAAAGGAGCGCCCAAGCCTACCTTTATACTCTGCAACTACCCTACACACAACTATGAGAGAGGAGAGAAATAATACAATATATTGGTCTTATGTTCAAGATTGACATAGTCTTTTATTCTTGAACTGACCAAACACACACACATAGACAAGACAGAACATATACAGGGTTGCTTCCAAGGCATATAGGTAATTCCAAAGAAATAAGAGGGAAGCAGGGAGAATTTTTATAATATCAACCAAAGGACAAACTCTTGAGAGTCACGTAGAAATTATCTCCCATGTTGTTGAACTTCTCAAATCTAACATAGTTTGCGCTACCCATTCAGCTAGCATAGAAGCAGACACAAAGCACAAAAACCGTAAGCTCAGAACACTCCTCAAAAAAGGAGCGCCCAAGCCTACTTTATACTCTGCAACTACCCTACACACAACTATGAGAGAGGAGAGAAATAATACAATATATTGGTCTTATGTTCAAGATTGACATAGTCTTTTATTCTTGAACTGACCAAACACACACACATAGACAAGATTACGTTCAAGCTGAAATAACCAGATATGTAAATGAATGTTTAAAACGACATGGCTCATAACTATATAAATTTTACATTCCCAGTCTGCAAGAAAACAGGTCAGCTTTACTTTGTGTCCTTGTTTTACTAATTATTTTGGCTGGTGTCCATAATTCTTTTGATGGTTTTTATGACAAGAAAAACAGTGATGTGTGACAGGTGCATAATTAAGTGGGTAAGACGTTGGACTTCCGATTGGAAGGTCTGGTTTCGATTCTGTTAGTTACCACCCACCTGGCAGATAAAAGGTGAAGATTTTTCCCATCTGCCAAGTCAACATAGTGCACATTTGTTAACCCTTTGAATTCAGCACCCTGTCAATCGGCATCTCGCATTGTCAACCATGCTAACAAAACAAAAACTCAACCCTTTGACTCCCTCACCGTATCCATCAGCTTCCTGTTTGACTCTCTCACCTTATCCGGTGGATAGGGTGAGAGAGTCAAAAGGTTAGTTTTTATAGTCGGTGGATAAGCTGTGGGAGTCGAAGGGTTTAATTCTTAACCCCCTACGTGTCTACATGCACACACCATATTAAATGTATAACCCCTACATGTTAAAGATCTTGTAATTTATGTCAGTGCCTGGTGGCTTATAGAAACACAAAAAATACACAGCATGGATGTCTACTGAAGATGGAGTCTGCAGAAGTGCAGCAACGTAGGCCCCTACTGCTTGTAAACTGTGAGTACAACAATGTGCATACATGCTTTAAACAATTCAGATGCTAGTTTTTAAGTGAACAAAAAAGTGAGTCACACTCGCACGCACGCACGTACACATACACACACACACACACACACACACACACACACACACACACACACACACAACACACACATACACACACACATACTAAAACTGAAACTCTCTGTAT
>JAPXFY010000413.1:20000-35000 GCA_030674185.1 Monoplex corrugatus | reverse complement strand
TGTACCATGGAGTATAACAGAGGACATCAATAAACTGTGTGTTTGGCTTGACTGTCTGTGGCCATGATAGAAAAGGATAGATCGTGTACAATGGAGAATGTATAAAGAACATAAATAAACTTTGTTTTCAGTTTTACTTCTGTTGCTATGGTATGAAAAATTGGTTACTATGGTGTTACTCAAATAAAGGCTGACATGTACGTAATGATAATTTATTTCGATCTTTCACATTATTTGGTTTTCTTAACTCATTATGCATGGACCTGACTGTACCTTATGAAGGACTGGGGCAGGTTGACAGTGTGAACCACAAGTAGTCATGTGTGTGTGTGTATGCAGACGTGTGTATGTGCGCGCGCGCGCGCGCGCGTGTGTGTGTATGTGTGCTCGCGTGCGTGTGTGTACCTGTGTGTGTGTGTGCGTGTGTGTGTGTGTTGTAATATTTTTAATAATATTGAAATGTACTTGTTTCTTACAGGTCTTTTATTAATCACATATTTACACTGTTGCTGCAGTCCCCCACAGGGCGTGGACCAGATGAACAAAAATGTATTCAAATTCTATAATAGTTATCTTCTCTCTCTCTCTCTGTCTCTGTCTCTGTCTCTCTCTCTCTCTCTCTACACAACTTACCAATTCTCTTTCAGTATTGTCTCCTCCTGTATATTCAGTGCCTCACACTGCTTCAGTACCAGATGACAAGTACGAAGAAGCTGCCTGATAGTGTCAGGCTGAATGTGAGAAACACAGCGACACCTCAAAATTTTCTTCAGACCATTCAGACAATTTTTTGTGTCATAAATTGTAAGTTCTTTAAAACTCACTGGCATCACTTCTACGATTGCCTGAAATCAAACAGTAAATCAGTCAAATGAGTATTCAATCACATTGACAATTAATCAACCATGCAATCATTCAGTTGATTAGGCAGTTGGTTAATCCATCTATACATTGATTAGATATTCAGCCAGTCACTCCATTTACACATTGATTAGACGTTCAATCAGTCAGTTCATCTATACATTCATTAGATATTCATTCAGTCAGTCAGTCAGTCTGTCCATCTATACATTCATTAGATATTCATTCATCAGTCAGTCAGTCTGTCCATCTATACGTTCATTAGACATTCAGTCAGTCAGTCAGTCTGTCCATCTATACGTTCATTAGACATTCAGTCAACCTGTACACCAATTTCTTGTACACTGCAAAATGTACGAGGCCTGATCCAAAATTGTTATTGGCTAGGTTGCCATTTGTGCACTGTGTATAGTGCTGGCAAATGCTTTTGGTTTGTATTGAGATCAAATATACGGCCTTTGTACTATTAATAGCCACAATGTAAACAATTGTTTTTCTTGAATCGCTGTTTAACTAGCATACTTACCAAAAGAACAACAGTAGCTACCTGATCAGCTAACACAAAACAAAAACAAAAAGTGTGACAGAGTCTGTTTTCAGGAAACACACATGACTCAGAATGATATGCGCATGTGGGCAAAACAATGGCGTGGGAAAACATTTTACAATAAGGTGACAGACAGAGGACAGGAAAAGTCAGTCTGGTCACCAAACATTTCGAGGGAATGTAGTTTTGAACATGATTTTAAATCAACAAATGTCAGTGTATGCTCCCAGCAATCATAAAGAGACATTGCCATTACTCTGATGTACATGTAGCTTAAAGGTAGTCATGTGGGACATTTATACAGGTCTATTATTACAGTTAGCTCCGACATACGTGTAGCTTAAAGGTAGTCATGTGGGACATTTACACAGGTCTATTATTACAGTTAGCTCTGACATACGTGTAGCTTAAAGGTAGTCATGTGGGACATTTATACAGTTAACCCTGACATACGTGTAGCTTAAAGGTAGTCATGTGGGACATTTACACAGGCCTATTATTACAGTTAGCTCTGACATACGTGTAGCTTAAAGGTAGTCATGTGGGACATTTATACAGTTAACCCTGACATACATGTAGCTTAAAGGTAGTCATGTGGGACATTTATTACAGTTAACCCTGGCATAATACATTAAGTTTAACGATGGTCAAGTTATGCAGGTCCATGGATGTAACTTTGCTTTTCACAGTGTTAGTAACTTTTGTTACATACCCTGATGATGTCATCGTTGGCCGTTGTCATGGAAGATAGCTCAGTGTGGTTCAGATCTTTGGATATCTGGAAGAGTAGATCTACATAAAAGACAGGACGTGACTTGTGGTAACGTCTCAGTGACAGTGCCATCTGGTCCAGATTACTCATGCCTGCCACCTGCAAACGTTTGACACATCTGTTGAAATGTCTGACACACGGGAACGTGACTACCACGTCTACGTAGTTTCTATTGTTATGATTTTGAGACATTATTGCAAATAATATTTATGTAGTGCCAAAGTGAATGTTTAGTTAAAGTGAATGTTTACTTAAAGTATGCTTTTTTATTTAATGCAAACACCTCACTGTTATTTAATGCAAACACCTCACAGTTATCTAATGCAAACACCTCACTGTTATTTAATGCAAACACCTCATTGTTATTTAATGCAAACACCTCACTGTTATTTAATGCAAACACCTCACAGTTATTTAATGCAAACACCTCACAGTTATTTAATGCAAACACCTCCTGTTATTTAATGCAAACACCTCACTGTTATTTAATGCAAACACCTCACTGTTATTTAATGCAAACACCTCACAGTTATTTAATGCAAACACCTCACAGTTATTTAATGCAAACACCTCACAGTTATTTAATGCAAACACCTCACTGTTATTTAATGCAAACACCTCACAGTTATTTAATGCAAACACCTCACAGTTATTTAATGCAAACACCTCACAGTTATTTAATGCAAACACCTCACAGTATTAATGCAAACACCTCACAGTATTTAATGCAAACACTCACAGTTATTTAATGCAAACACCTCACTGTTATTTAATGCAAACACCTCACTGTTATTTAATGCAAACACCTCACTGTTATTTAATGCAAACACCTCACAGTTATTTAATGCAAACACCTCACTGTTATTTAATGCAAACACCTCACTGTTATTTAATGCAAACACCTCACAGTTATCTAATGCAAACACCTCACTGTTATCTAATGCAAACACCTCACTGTTATTTAATGCAAACACCTTACTGTTATTTAATGCAAACACCTCATCGTTATTTAATGTAAACACCTCACTGTTATTTAATGCAAACACCTCATCGTTATTTAATGTAAACACCTCACTGGTATTTAATGTGAACACCTCATTGTTATTTGATGCAATGCAAACACTCATTGTTGTTAATGCAATGCAAACACCTCATTTTTATTTAATGCAATGCAAACACCTCATCGTTATTTAACGCACTGCAAACACCTCATTGTTATTTAACGCACTGCAAACACCTCATTTTATTTAATGCATTGCAAACACCTCATTGTTATTTAATGCAATGCAAACACCTCATTGTTATTTAATGCAATGCAAACACCTCATTGTTATCTAATGTAAACACCCCATCATACAATTCAGTCAAAATCACAAAGGCATTTTAAGGTGCAAAATTTGTGAAGCTTCTCTTTCAAAGTAAGACCTGAAATTGTTTATTGGCCAACATTTCAAAGATTACAGAGAATAGACAACAACGTCTGAATGTGCTGATTATTCTCATAATGCTCTACAGAGCAGTCTGATACAACAGAACCAATACAATTATCACTGTTTATTCTCAAAGTACTCTACAGTCTGATACAACAGAACTAATACAGTTATCACTGATTATTCTCGTAGTACTCTACAGTATGATACAACAAAACCAATACAGTTACCACTGATTATTCTCCTAGTACTCTACAGTCTGATACAACAGAACCAATACAATTATCACTGATTATTCTCAAAGTACTCTACAGTCTGCGACAACAAAACCAATACAGTCATCACTGATTATTCTCATAATACTATGCAATCTGATACAACAGAAGCAACATAGTTATCACTGATTACTATACTTTACAGTCTGATAGAACCAGTTATCACTGATAATTACAATAGCACTTTACGGTCTGATACAACAGAACCAACATAGTTATCACTTATTATTATAATAACACTTTACGGTCTGATAGAACCAGTTATCACTTATTATTATAATAGCACTTTACGGTTTGATACAACAGAACCAATACAGTTATCACTGATTATTATAATAACACTTTACTGGTCTGATACAACAGAACCAATACAGTTATCACTGATTATCATAATAGTACTTTACGGTTTGATACAACAGAACAGGTTATCACTGATTATTATAATAGCACTTTACAGTCTGATACAACAGAACCAGTTATCACTGATTATTATAATAACACTTTACAGTCTGATACAACAGAACCAATACAGTTATCACTGATTATCATAATAGTACTTTACGGTTTGATACAACAGAATGGGTTATCACCGTTTATATTTCAGTGACTAGTGTGCTGATTATTCTCATAAACAGATGTCTGATTAGGGGCGCACTCTTTCCCTGTGGAAGAGAACATAATTAGATATGACTTAACTGATTAGAACAAACAAAAGGGAAACGGACCATTCTGCTAAATAGGCGTAGCACGGGAAAATATGGCTGCCAGAACAGAGGGACATGCGCTACACGCCTACACATTTGTGATGTCCACATTGGCGAACAAGTATTGGTATGGGGTAGGACATCCAACTACTGCTGGCTATATATGAGTGAGGCATAGTAAGTATGTGTGATCAAATCTTTCTTTTCAAAGTTATATTCCCATAAAATACCAGATACAGGTGGAAGTTACACACTTTAAGATAAAAATGATAGCTGTATCTATCAAGTTATCCCTGGCTACAGATAAAGTTTGATGTGGCTTCTTGTTTCCTTATGACGTGTACACATAGTTTCTCTATGACGTACCTGTGAATGTTGAAGTATCAATATATTTGCCTTACATACTGCATACAGATCCCTTGTTGAAGATGTGACAGTCTGGCATGTGTCTTGAACTTTCACAAATAGGTTTGTTTAGGTCACATTGTTTGACTCTTATCTTATTAAAATGAATACAAAGAAACAGAAAACAAAATTCATTCATTATCATTATCACTCACTCACCTTAATGCCAGGTCTGTACTGTGGGGACTTCACGTCAAACATAGGATAGCCACTGGCTTCATTGTACAACAGACCCAGGAAAGTTAGCGATGGTTGTGCATCCAGAAATGCCCTGAACAAAGTATTGGAAAAGGCAAACGTAGAGATGACTAGCACACACACACACACAAACACACACACACACACACACACACACACACACACACACACACACACACACACACACACACACACAAACGTCATTTTAAAAACTTCCCTATCATCAAGAACTGTCTCTTGTCTGGTTAACATACACGTTGTATTGATGCAACGAACGGAATATCAACGTAACTTGGAGAAAAAACAACAACAACAAACAACAATATCACGAACAAAACAGGAACTAACATGTCTTGTTTAATATTCCCAGTTTTTACATCCTCAGTAGCCTACTTTGAAGAGCAAACTTACAGGATTTTGCTAACTTTTATTTTGGGCGTCCTATGTCATACATCTGGAATACAGATATATACTCCTAATCATAATTTAAGGGCCACTTCTTCCTTCCTCTCTAATTTTAAGTTGAAATAATTGACAATGTTTAGAATTGATTCTATGTTTTATTTCATCATTTCCACACCTGTTTTGGAAAAAGAAATTAGCACAATGACCCATTAGTGAACAGCACATGCATTTAAAGGAACATCCCCCCCTTTTCAAAAAACAGAAAGTGTCAGATTTGGCCAATCTGTTTTCAATATCGCGTGTGTCCGCCCCAAGCCTGGATGCATGCTTCACAGCGCCGATGCATCGACCCCACAAGGGTACGGAGTGTGTCCTGAGGGATGGCCGCCCACTCGATCTGCAGGATGTCGACCAGCCTGGCCAGGGTGCCCGGTGGGGGGTGGTTGTCCCTGATGCGCCTCCCGAGCACATCCCAGAGGTGTTCAATTGGGTTCAGGTCAGGTGAGCACGCTGGCCAGGCCATACGGACGACTTCATGCTGCTCCAGGAAGTCGGTCACAAGGCGTGCTCGATGCGCAGGTGCATTGTCGTCCTGGAAGATGGCGCCTTGACCAAGGTCCACAAGCGCAGGCAGTGCCACGGCCGCCAGAACCTCGTCCCGGTACCGGACCCCGTTCAGGATGCCGTCAATGGGGAGCAGGGGGGTCCGGGTACCACGGCTCATGCCACCCCACACCATCACCGACCCGCCGCCGTACCGGTTATGCTCTTGGACAGTGGCGTCAGCGAACCTCTCCCCTTGACGTCGCCACACCCGAGCCCGGCCATCGTTAAAGGTCAGGGTGAACCTGGACTCATCCGAAAACAAGACCCGGGCCCACTGTTGCCTTGTCCAGGTCACGTGCTCCCTGGCCCAGGTCATGCAGCGCACTCTGTTGACCGGTGACAGCACGGGTCGGACGGCCGGTCTCCGTGACCTCAAGTTTGCCTCATGTAGCCGTCTTCTCACCGTGCTGCAGCTGATGTTAGCACCTGTTGCGTCCCTCAGCTGACCCCTCAAGGTCACCGCAGTGGATGCCCTTTCCCTCAGGACGGAGAGGGCAAGGTAGCGGTCTTGCTGTCTTGTCGTTACTCTGGGTCGACCCGTGTGACGCCTTTCCTGGACTGCTCCAGTCTCATTGAAGCGCTCCAGCAGTCTCTGGATTGTGGAATGCGACACTTCAAGTCGTCTAGCAACTTCCCGCTGCGCTAGGCCTCCATCAAGCAGAGCGAGGGCTCTCCCCCGCTGCTCATCCGTCATCCGTCGTCTTGCAAGCATGGTTAAAACGAACCAAGAACGGGTCCTTGTTATCCTCGTTTGCGGGCAACTTTGGCTGGAGTAGTGTTCAAAAAGGGCTTGCCTTGCACGTGCAAAGCGAATTTTGTCGCTACCTTGCCTGCGTCGTCAGAGAGACCCTGCTGAAGATTCGACAATTTCGTGTGGAAATTGTCTTCCTTGGGCCGCCCATTGCAAATCGGCAAATCCCCAAACACGTGCCAAAAGGAAACTGCAATGTTGTCTGAGCTCTTATCCATTCAGTTACGGCAACGAATTGGAGAACAGAGTAAGAGAAAATAGGTTATTTCTCCTTTCAAAAATTGACTCAAAAACGTTCCTGGCCCTTAAATAATGACGTGTAGTATATATACAATGACTTGTATCTGTCTGCCTATCTTTCTATCTACCCATCCATATGATGTGTGTGTGTGCGCGTGTATGTGTGTTAGTGTGTGTGTGTGTGTATGTGTGTATGTGTGTATGTGTGTGTGTGTATTAGTGTGTGTGTCTGTGTCTGTGTGCATGTATGGTAGAATGTGTGTTGTTTGTGTGTGTGTGTGTGTGTGTGTGTATGTGTGTGTTTGTGTGTATGTGTGCGTGTATGTGTGTTGGTAGTGTGTGTGTATGTGTAGGTAGTGTGTGTGTGTGTGTGTGTGTGTGTGTGTGTGTGTGTGTGTGTGTGTGTGTGTGTGTGTACACGTAATGAAGAATTTACCCAAGCATTTCTTCTGTCACTTCCCCTCTTCCAGACAGGTCCAGTGAAGTCAGGTTGGGACTGGTGGATGGATCCATCAATAAGGAACTCGTTTGAAAGGTGCTAGGAATTGCACATCTCCCATACAAAGACACATCCAGATGTTGCAACTGCTTCAACTTACGCAGAGTATCAACAGTGGCGACATTCAGTTTGGTTAACTTGCACATTATCAACACTTGTAGCCGCTCTGCATGCTCTTGAAGAGGTGAAATATTGGTTATGTTTGTGTTTTCAGATATATCCAGACTTTGCAGATTTGGAACGTTGCTTGCTATGATATCCAGACAACTATCTGTAAGTTCTACGTCTATCAACTTCAGACAGCAAACATTGTCAAGCCTGGGAAAGATCCTGTTTGAACTATCTAAGAGAGACTCATGGCAAAGTGTCATCCGACTTAGATTTTCACATCTCAAGTCTTTTAGACTCATTACATTTTGTGATCCCAAGCAATTCAGGATTTCAGTCCCTGTCAAAAAACAATAGGAAATATCTAAGGACAACAAGTGATGGGACTTTAATATTTTTAATCCTTCTTTGGATATGTCGCGGGCGTTTGGGATAGCAACATGTCTTAGACAGGCATGCTCAGGCTGAAAGAGCAGTAGTGTCCCATCATTCAGCTTCCCTCGCATACTTAATTTGTACAATAATTTTTCAGGAACATCACCAGGGAGCCCTAGGCCAGGGCCACGCCTCACAATCTTGTTTTGATTGTCCTCTGAGAATGTCCACAGCTGTTCGAAGTTGTCAGCAATGTAGTTTATAGAGATGTCCTGAAGATTTCGGATGGTGGTCATAATGTTTATTGATCCTGCACAACATGGGAAGTTCAATGGTTACAGACAATTTTGCTTCAGATTCATATGGTCAAAGAAAACAAACGAGACAGTCTTGATTGAGGCAGACACAAGAAAATCATTCATAATGAAGATTAGGAAAAGACATGCGACATGTATAGGCCATTTTATGAGGAAACGGGAATTAGAGCACCTGGTCACAACAGGAAAGCTGGAGGGAAAGAGAACACTGAGTAGACCCAGGGAGAAGATATTGGACGGACTTGCAGAGTGGCTGAAGACAAAGAGGGTGGAAGAGGTGCTTGGGGCAGCAAGAGATAGTTCTAAACAGATGGAAGGCCATGATCGCCAATACCATATGGCAAGGCACCTGATGATGATGATGATGTTCATTGATATGTAAGGATATTGACAAAGAAAAAGTCAAAGTCACCTTTTCGCAATTTAAAATAAAAAGCCCTGAAGGAGTAGTTAGCAAGCTAGCAGTTAAAAGCCTAGGGGTTGGTGACCACATGTAGGCCTATGAAATTAAGGAGTTATAAGGATGATTTTATTACCTCAAATGGAGAGAATGTTGTTTAATGAGCCAGGCTAATGCCCATGGAATCAGAAGATAAAAAGCAAGCTTTTTAAATGAAGGATAAAAATGATTTTCTTGCTTCATGAATAGAATACTGTTTGATGAGCCAGCTAGCAGGCGTTAAATCATGGATACAATAATTTTATTATCTTATGGAGTGAAGTTCAATTTACTTATTAAGCAATTACCTTTATTTTTTGTGATTTTTGATCTTGTGCATTTGTGCGTGCTTTGAGTTGTGCCACAGATATAAATTCAGTTATACAGGGTGTTTCAAAAAGAATACGCCATAATCATTACGCAGTTTTTTCAGGTCTATAGCATTGTAGTGGACTGAATCAGTGGTTATTTGATAGAGTAGTTATCAAAGTTTGATTGGGTGTCAGTTTCACCGCTGTCGTTAGTATAACTTCCGGTGCAGCTGAATTGTGGGAAGATCAATCAAAATGGCGACTCCTCAGCAGAAGGCGTTTTGCGTGCTTGAGTTCGCGAAAACAAACGCCATTGTCACGGTGCAACGTGCTTTCAGAACAGAATTCGGCATTGATCCGCCCCATCGTGAGAGCATTCGACGGTGGGTTAGACAGTTTAAAGAGAGTGGGTGTCTGTGCAAAGGAAAGAGTCCTGGAAGACCACGTGTTACAGAGGAGCAAGTGGAGAGGATTCATGATGCATTTGAGAGCAGCCCACGTAAGTCCGTACGTCGAGCAAGTCTTCAGCTTGCCATCCCTCATACCACTGTCTGGCGTGTGTTAAAGAGACGATTACACATGAAACCATACAAACTAAGCCTCGTCCAAGCACTTACTAATGATGACAAGGTGATGCGGAGGACATTCTGTGAGTCAATGCTGGAGATGGAGGAAGGTGATGAAACTCTCTTTTCACGTTTAGTTTTTAGTGACGAAGCGACTTTCCATTTGAGCGGCACAGTCAATCGTCACAATGTGCGCATTTGGGGAACAGATCACCCACATGAAACTGTTGAGCATGAAAGAGATTCCCCTAAAGTGAACGTCTTCTGTGCTGTGTCTCAAGACAAGGTCTATGGTCCCTTTTTCTTTGAAGGAAACACCGTTACAGGACAAACCTATCTCAAAATGCTCCAAAACTGGCTATTCACTTTACTGCAAGCAGATTCGAATGACTTCATTTTTCAGCAAGATGGAGCACCACCCCATTGGCATCTCGGGGTTAGAGCTTATCTGAATGAAAACGTGCCTCAGCGATGGATTGGGAGGAGAGGTGCTAAAGACCTTGCTCTCTGTGCTTGGCCTGCCAGATCCCCGGACCTCACTGTGTGTGACTTTTTCTTGTGGGGGTATGTTAAAGACCAAGTTTATGTTCCACCACTTCCAGCAAGTATCGATGATTTGAAAGATCGAATAACAGCTGCAATCAACACGGTGGACCGTGACATGCTGAGGCGCGTTTGGGAGGAATTCTCATATCGGCTTGATGTTGTCCGCGCTGCCGGTGGTGGCCACATTGAGCACTTATAAAACATGAAATGAAACTTGAATGTATATACAACACATGTGTTCATGCTAGAGGTTTGTAATTTTTTTCGTTTTTGACACATCACGTGATGATTTTGGCGTATTCTTTTTGAAACACCCTGTACATGTATTTTTTGACTCGCTGTTTTGTAGGAAGTCTCATTATCAGTTTCTCAATATCAGTTTCTCAATTTATAGACATAAAGAGAAACACCAGTTCTTGATGCATAACTCAACTGTAAATTAATTGATTTCCCTATGTAACCAATTAGATGGCATTATGTAGTTCAATAGACATACTGACCCACGACGCTGGAAAAATCTCCACTGTTTACCCACCACGTGGAGGTGTCTAGGTGGATTAAACCCAAGACCTTCAAACTGCTAGTCCAACATTCACCCACTTAATTACTACGCCAATCAATCACGTTCTGTCTCTACATAATTTCACTATGTCAAGGTCATAATACTCAATCTCAAGGTCTTTGTATAAACCATATGTGATGCAGCATAGCAAAATCAGGCTAAAGATTAACATTCTCATTTTTGAATTTTAACATTTCAACGTTTATACATTGATATAAAAAAGAAAAAAACAAAACACGAATAAAACAAAAGAATAGAACGATCAAAACAAAACAAAGAACGGAGGCTTATCTATAATAGTTGTAAATAGACATATTTAAAATCTGTAGGACTTGAGTGCATTTTTAACAAGGGAAGTAATATGTGCGTAGAATTCTGAAAATTGATTTATTTCTTTGCAATATCTTTTGAAGATGTTTTTAGCCATAAATCTTTGGGAACTTAAAGATTAAATGTTTGAGACTTACATACGGAAAAAAAAGTTTTGTTATTAGAATGTTGACCCTATCCAGTGACTTTTAACCACTTATGACCAGCTGATTACAGCTTGATCATTTAGTCCTGTTATAGTATTAACCCTGGTAGTAGTTATTGGGCACTTGTTTAGAAAATATATAAATTACAGTCTAGACCAGCCACCTATGTACTAGCATACATATGCTAATAGTATCTGAATGATGTATACTATCGTCAATTAGCACGAGACAAGGGGAAGCATCTGTTTCTTAGGGTGATCATGTGTGAATTTTGATGACCAAAGAAGTTAATAAGTGAATTACTATTGAGTAGGGGGGCTAATCAGATTAACAAATGCGCACCACATTACTTATGACTTTTGTGTATGGGGTGCATGTTCAGTAGGCCTACTTATGCAATTCTACGAAGTGAAATTCATGAATTGATATGAAACACAATGCTTTCCAGAAATTAGTCTTAGGGGTAATGTACAGTCAGCACAAGACAACATCAGCAGGCAGAAAATATGTCTGTGCTTTTAATAGCTGTCTTGTTAAGTTTTGTTTCCATTGTTGTCATGCGTCTTCTGTGGTGGAATGAACACGTATCTAGATTTTAGAAGCACCACTACTACTTCTTATACTCTCTCAACCATCTCTGTGATAAGTTTGATCATGCCTGCTTGTTGATGTACATGTTGATAGTTACACCGCTATGTAGACCATCTGAATCTTTGCCAAGCACTGATTCTACATTTAGCCTATATAATAATAACCACGCATATACCTCTGCCCCTAGTAGACACATTTTCTTTATTGCTGAATCATCCAACGCCACATTAAACAAAAGCTATCAGAGTTGTCTCTAGATGCCATCTGTAATCTTGATAGAATAGATTGTACAAAACCTCTGGTCACAAACCTCAAAAAGATTGCTAAAAGATCGCATGTTTTCCCAGCTTCAATCACATCAACAACAGTGCCACATCTTTACTATGATAGTGATGAATGTTTATCAACTCTATCATGTGATATGTGCTACCTATGGTCCACGCCAAGCACGACGTCTGCTAATAAAAGACATAAAATTGTCTGAAACTCTGCCACCTGATGCACCACTCAAACTTATTCAAAGTCAAATTACAGCACTAGTTCACAGCCAACTCTGTTGGAATTTTGGGGACCTAAGACGAATCTCCATAACTCCAAATAATGGTGATTTTTCTGAAGAAAATGCTGACATATGGTCCACAATGTTTGCTATAAAATCCGACTTAATTGTTGAAAAATATACATTTCATCACAGCCAGTCACTCAACTTTTTTCTACTCTACTCCTAGATTCTCTATGAGAAGCAAACTGTGGAATGTCCACATAAATAAACAATAAGAAGCAAAACTGAAGCAGACACCCATCTTGGAAGAAGAAATATCAAGTATACAGGGTGTTTCAAAATGATTACGCCAAAATCATTACGCAGTTTTTTCAGGTCTATAGCATTGTAGTGGACTGAATCAGTGGTTATTTGATAGAGTAGTTATCAAAGTTTGATTGGGTGTCAGTTTCACCGCTGTCGTTAGTATAACTTCCGGTGCAGCTGAATTGTGGGAAGATCAATCAAAATGGCGACTCCTCAGCAGAAGGCGTTTTGCGTGCTTGAGTTCGCGAAAACAAACGCCATTGTCACGGTACAACGTGCTTTCAGAACAGAATTCGGCATTGATCCGCCCCATCGTGAGAGCATTCGACGGTGGGTTAGACAGTTTAAAGAGAGTGGGTGTCTGTGCAAAGGAAAGAGTCCTGGAAGACCACGTGTTACAGAGGAGCAAGTGGAGAGGATTCATGATGCATTTGAGAGCAGCCCACGTAAGTCCGTACGTCGAGCAAGTCTTCAGCTTGCCATCCCTCATACCACTGTCTGGCGTGTGTTAAAGAGACGATTACACATGAAACCATGCAAACTAAGCCTCGTCCAAGCACTTACTAATGATGACAAGGTGATGCGGAGGACATTCTGTGAGTCAATGCTGGAGATGGAGGAAGGTGATGAAACTCTTTTCACGTTTAGTTTTTAGTGACGAAGCGACTTTCCATTTGAGCGGCACAGTCAATCGTCACAATGTGCGCATTTGGGGAACAGATCACCCACATGAAACTGTTGAGCATGAAAGAGATTCCCCTAAAGTGAACGTCTTCTGTGCTGTGTCTCAAGACAAGGTCTATGGTCCCTTTTTCTTTGAAGGAAACACCGTTACAGGACAAACCTATCTCAAAATGCTCCAAAACTGGCTATTCATTTTACTGCAAGCAGATTCGAATGACTTCATTTTTCAGCAAGATGGAGCACCCCACCCATTGGCATCTCGGGGTTAGAGCTTATCTGAATGAAAACGTGCCTCAGCGATGGATTGGGAGGAGAGGTGCTAAAGACCTTGCTCTCTGTGCTTGGCCTGCCAGATCCCCGGACCTCACTGTGTGTGACTTTTTCTTGTGGGGGTATGTTAAAGACCAAGTTTATGTTCCACCACTTCCAGCAAGTATCGATGACTTGAAAGATCGAATAACAGCTGCAATCAACGGTAATCGGAAAAAAAGTCACAGGAAAAAAAGTCACAGAAAAAAAGTCACAGAAAAAAAGTCACAGGAAAAAAAGTCACAGCTATACCTGTAAAGCTATAGCTATACCGCGTGTAAGACTATCACGAGAGCTGTGTGATGTACTCTCTTCTACAACAAAAAGTATGTGCCTGTGTGTGTGTGTGTGTGTGTGTGTGTGTGTGTGTGTGTGTGTGTGTGTGTGTGTGTGTGTGTGTGAGAGAGAGGAGAGAGAGAGAGCGAGAGAGAGAGAGAGAGAGAGAGAGAGAGAGACCTAATCTTAATTGATGCATATGAGTGGGGTCTGCATATAGCTAGAGGAGCTAGACTGGTATTGTTGCAGTTTTAAAAATCGTTTACTGACTATCTTGAATCTATGACATTTTATCCTGCTCAGATGAAATAAACTTGACTTGAAGGCTTTGTTTGATTGTGACTTTTTTTCCTGTGACTTTTTTTCCTGTGACTTTTTTTCCTACTCAATTTTGTGACTTTTTTTCTGACTTTTTTTCCTGTGACTTTTTTTCCTACATTCGCAATCAACACAGTGGACCGTGACATGCTGAGGCGCGTTTGGGAGGAATTCTCATATCGGCTTGATGTTGCGCTGCCGGTGGTGGCCACATTGAGCACTTATAAAACATGAAATGAAACTTGAATGTATATACAACACATGTGTTCATGCTAGAGGTTTGTAATTTTTTTCGTTTTTGAAACATCACGGGATGATTTTGGCGTATTCTTTTTGAAACACCCTGAGTATTGAGGGACGTAGTAGGCCTACATAGTATGTTCTGTCTCTCACAGCGTGTCACAGACTAATGGTTTTATAGTGATGAAATAGGCCCACTCTCACGTGAGCAATAGGATGTGGACAATGACTGACCAACTGACTGCACGGTCGTATGTTTCGGGTGTTCCCCCAGGAAATCAGTTTGGGACAATTTTTCAGCTCCTGTCTGTCTGTGTGCGTGCGTGTGTCTCTCTCTCACCGTTGTTCCGTTGTTCCCCCATGAAAACAGATTGGGACAAT
>JAPXFY010000413.1:0-15000 GCA_030674185.1 Monoplex corrugatus | reverse complement strand
GTGAAGAATGCATGGAGGTGGGAATGGACTGAGTATACGTGCGAAGAGGAGAGGCTGGGGACGTACATTCGAAAGCTTTCCACGGCTGGTTTGGCTTTCTGTACAATCTGCAAATGTGAGGTGAACTATGCAGCACGCGGTCGGGTCGCTCTTGAGAACCACACTAAAAGGGCAAAGCACAAGCAAGCGAAAGGCAGTTTGAAAGGCAACGCTACCATCGACGGTAAGTTTCATCAAAACTGTTGAAGTAAATGATGATATTGAATCAGAATGAGAGGTAATTAAAATGACAATACAGCTACACTGAAGCGATTTTAGTAGGGCTCAACGGTACGTGGTTCGCCGTTTTTCACTTTATTAGGCCCTATCCATGGCCAAACACATCGATGACAATGTTACGAATGTACAACACTTTTTCATTTTTGATCCTAGAAATGCACAGTTTGTGTAAATTTAACCCTGCCCCTACCCATTACACATTAAATGCATACAGCTGTCAGTTTTAGTAAATGAAAAATTACAACTGTATGCATATATTATGTGTTGTGGTTAGGGGTAGGACTAGACTAGGACATTGTTATGATTTTTTTTTATCAAGATTTTGAGCTATATAAATATTGTAATTATAATGATAATAATAATAATGTTGTTTTTGTATAGTGCATATTCCATGTCAAAACATGCTCACCAGCACTTTAAATTTCGCAAAAAAAAAAGCAAATGGTGATTAAAAAAAAATGTTACAATTACATAGACCTACAGAATGGGAAAAAAACACATCAAAACCACACAAGCAAGAAGACACACAAGAAACCATAGAACATTATTAAAGTTTGAACACTGACTTAGGTAATAAAAAATAACAGATTTTTCATATGAGTAAAGAGGCATACTGTGTTTATATAGTCATGCGTGTGTGTGCGTGCGTACATGTGCGTGTGTGTATGTACATGTGTGTGTGTACGTGTGTGTGTGCGTGCTTGTGGGTTGCTGTGCGCACGTGTGTGTGTGTGTGTGTAAGAATATGTGTGTGTAGGCCTATGTGTGCGCGTGCTGTGTTTGTACCTTGATTAACTCGCTTGTTTGTGTATCTTTGAGAAGTAATTTCACAAAGACACACATACTAGTGACTTGTACAGGCTGTCTTGTATGAGTGTATATGACTATCAGTGTGTGTTTGTGTTTCATAGAGTTAAAAATATGGCCTTTTTCTTTTCAGCAGATCTGTAGAATTTAGGTCCCAGAATGCACCAGATTGCACAGATTTTAGTCTACTTTTTCAAATTTTTCCGGGGGAGCATGCCCCCGGACCCCCCTAGGAAAAAATTTCCTCCTTTTTTTCCTTGGACCATTACAAGCCCTGTACTGCGCACTACGTTCGTCAATACTCTACTTGATATTTCTTCTTCCAAGGTGAGTGAGTGCTTTAATTCTGCTTCTTATAGTTTATGTATGTGGCCATTTCACAGTGTGTTTTTTATAGGAGTAGAGAAAACAAAATGTTAAAAGAATAGTAGCTAGAAAAAAGTTATTTGAGTGATTGTTTGTGATGAAATATAGATTTTTTCAACAATTAAGTTTTTACCTTTCTGTACACGGGACTTTATAGCAAAACCTGTGGACCATGTGTCAGCATTTTCTTCAGTAAAATCACCATTAATTTTGTAGTTGTGGTGACTCTCCTAAAATCCCCAAAATTCCAACAGAGCTGACTGTGAACTAGTGCCGTAATTTGACTTTGAATACGTTTATGAGTGGTGCACCAGATGGCAGAGTTTCAGACACTTTTATTAGCAGACATCCTGCTTGGTGTGGATCATAGGTAGCACATATCACATGATTGAGGCGATTAACATTCATCATTATCATAGTAAAGATGTGGCACATTTGTTGATGTGATTGAAGCTGGGAAAAATGCGATCTTCTGGCGATCTTTTTGAGTTGTGTGACCAGATCTATGATCTATCAAGATATCAGATGGCGTCCAGATACAGTTCTGATAGGTTTTATTTAATGTGTTTTGGCGTTGGATGATTCAGCAATAAAGAAAACGTGTCTACTTGGGGCAGAGATAAATACATTGTTATTATAATATAGGCTAAATGTAGATCAGTAACTAGCAAAGATTCCAATGGTCTGCATGACAGTTTACTATCAACAAGTGCATCAACAAATAGGCGTGATCAAACTTACCACAGAGATGGTTGAGGGAGTATACGAAGTAGTAGTAGTGGTGCTTCTAAAATCTAGATACAAAGTGTTTATTTCACCTCATAAGACTCATGACAATAACGGAAACAAAACTTACCAAGACAGCTATTGAAAGCACAGACAGACATATTTTCTGTCTCCTTTTGTTGTCTTGTGTTGACTGTAAGTTACCCCTAAGAATAATTTTTTGAATGCATTGTGTTTCATATAATTCATAAATTCTACTTTGTATAATTGGATGAGAACTGAACATGCACCCCATACACAAAAATCGTAAGTGATGTGGCGCGCATTTGTTTATCTGATTAGCCCCCTACTCGTTAACTTTTTATTTTGTCATCAAAATTCACAAACGATCACCCTAAAAAACTTCTACTTCTACTTGTCTTATGCTAATTGACATGATAATATACATCAATCAGATACCATTAGAATACATGTATGCTAATACATAGGTGGCTGGTCTTCATTACTCAAGTATAGTAGCATTGGGTCCCATTGGACCTGTCAGATGACTAATCTTTGTGCGCAATTAAGAATACATTCTGACAGAAAAAATCCAGATAAACCATAACATACACAGAAACAACAGAGAACGTTTGAAGTTTTCCCCCTAAGTTTTGAGAGAGAAATGCACATACACACGCTATGACACTCTGACACACACACACACACACACACACACACACACACACACACACACACACACACACACACACACACACACACACACACACACACACACACTGTGACACACACAAGAACAGAGACACACGCACACACACACTGTTACACACACATATACACACACAACTATGTTATATATATAGGCAACAAGAGTTAACTGTACATGTACTAACTTCATTGGAATATGTGTAGTGGTGATGTCCCTTGTGGTGTTTGTAGTGAGTGAATGACTTCCTCCTTGCATCTAAAGCTCTTGTCCAGGGGATGTGTTTGTGTTGATGTAATAGGGTCACTCCACTTTCCACATCTTAGTTGAATGACTCAGGCATGTGATGTGAGACGGTTGGATATAAGTAGTACCCGATTCAAATTGCCCCAGACATTTCTTTCAGGGGGGGGGGGGGGTCCTCACTGTTACGTGGGATTACGTAACATATTGTTACTTAACGTTTTATTTGTGTAATTTTATTTTCTAGTTTCTACATCATTTCAGTGATCACTTTGTCTGTGACAATTTTTCACAATGATTTGGTGATGATGATGATGGGGATGGTAATCATGATGCTATGGAATTCCAATGTGGATCGATACTGTGTGACTAATTATACTGTATACTTCCTTTCACAATATATCCTGGCATCAATCAGGCCTGAGAGATACAGACAAACCAAGATAAGATAAGTAAGGTAAGTTCAGTCTTTATTTCCAAGGATGACAGATAAACACTACACATGCTTTAACTGCTTCATCCAGCATTGCCTGAGAGGGGGTAAAATATCTTATTTAAATAAATAAGATACGAAATATGTTAGGTCTACTTGGGTATACGTTATTTGACACAAGGGAATATTGGGAAAAAGTGAGAGAGAGAAAGGGGAGACAGAGAAAGAGAGACAGACATACATACAACAGACAGAGACAGAGATAAAACAGAGAGAGATAAGACAGCGAGAGAGACAGAGGGACAGATACTGAGAGAGAAATTGTCAATGATGCTGACACGTGGTTTATTGTGAAGGCCAGTGACCCATACACAATTGAGAAAAGGAAAGAGGAAAGAAGGACAGAAGACAGACAGACAGACAGACAGACAGACAGACGAGTTAGTGACTGAGTGAGAGAGAGAGAGGAGGAAAGAGAGAGAGAAAAAAGAGACAAAGAGAAACAGAGAGACAAAAACATAATGATGGACAGACAGACAAACAGACAGACAGAGACAGGCACAGAGAGAGACATACACATGGGATGAATCATGAGAAAGAAACAGAGAGAGAGAGAGATGACAATGATGATGATGATGACAATGATGATGATGATGATAATGGTGATGATGATGATGATGATGATGATGATGATGATGATATGATGATGAGAAATTGTCCCGTACTGATTTCCTAGGGGGACATCTTAAACAGGAGACCATACAGCTACATGTGCGGTTCAGTCATTGTCCACGTCCCAGTCGTCACGTGAAAGTAGGCCTTTATACACCACTACAAATCCAGCGCTGGTGTGACACGTTGTAAGAGACGGAACGTAGGTCACTACGTCCCTCAACACTCATCTTGATATTTCATCTTCCAAGGTAAGGACACACTGTTTTTCCAGTGCTAATTTATGTCTGAATGTGTGCTTCTTTTTTTTTCTAATATGAATAGAGAAGTAAAATTAGAAGCAAAAGTTTGCGAATGGTGCATTAGGTAGCACTGATAATTGTCTCATTAGCAGACGCGCTTCTTGACGTGGTTCATGGGTTATGTATCAAATGATTTAAAAACCGTAATCATTCATAGCTATCGTAGTGAAGATCCAGCACCATTGCTGACTTGATTGAAGCCAGGACCAAAGTGATCTTTTGGTGATTTTGTGTGTGTGTGTGTGTGTGTGTGTGTGTGTGTGTTGTGTGTGTGTGTGTGTGTGTGTGTGTGTGTGTGTGTGTGTTGTGATCAGATTTTTTCATGTAGGCCTAGATACAAGATAGTGTCAAAATTCAGCTGTGACGGATTTTGCGGTATGATTGGTTTTTGTTGTAATTGTTTTTGCTTTTGTTGTTGTTGTTGTTGTTGTTGTTGTTGTTTTGGTGTTTGATAAGTCAGTGATGAAGGAAACATGTCTAATGATGCTAGAGATTTAACTGGGTACTCAGACTGGCCAGGGTGATAACATCATCGTTATGAATCCTTAATTTTATACGTAGGTCTACATGTCACCAACCACTAGGCTTTAAGTTGCTGGCTTGCCAACTGATCCTTCAGGGCTTTTTATAATTAAGTAAAGGTGAAGCTGACTCTTGTTTGTTAATATTCTCACACATCAATGAAATATGAATCTGAAGCAAAATTGTCTATAACCATTCAACTTCCTATGTTGTGCAGGACCAATAAACAATATGACTACCATCAGAAGACTTCAGGACATCTGTATCGACAGAATTGCAGACAACTTTGAACATTTGTGGACATATTCAAAGGACAATCAGTACAAGACTGTGTGGTGTGATCCTGGCCTAGGGCTCCCCGATGATGTGCCTGAAAAACTGTTGTACGAATTAAGTGAGCAATGGAAGCTGAACAATCACACACTATCTTTGTTTCAGCGTGAGCATGCCTGTCTAAGAAATGTAACAATCCCAAATGCTTTGCAAATAACCAAAGAAGGATTGAAAACATTTGCGTCCCATTCCTTGTTGTCCTTAGATATTTGTAACAGTTTCTTGACATTGATTGATGTCCTGACGTGCTTAGGATCACAGAATAGGGCGAGTCTAAAAAACTTGAGATGCAAAGATCTAAACGGGTTGATACTGTGCCATGAATCTCTTTCAGATAGTTCAAACCATTTCTTTCCCAAACTTGACAATGTTTGCTGTCTGAGTCTGATACATCTAAGACTTACAGACAGGTGTCTGGATGTCATTGCAAGCAATGTTCCAAATCTACAAAGTCTGGATATATCAGAAAACTTCCTCATCACAAATATTTCACCTCTTCAGAAGCATGCAGAACGGCTACAAGAGTTGATACTGTGCACGCTTAACAGGCTAACTGAAGTCGCCACTGTTGATACTCTGTGCAAGCTGAAGCGGTTGCGAAATTTGGATGTGTCTATAAATAGGAGAAGCGCATTTAGTGGCACCTTTCAAATAAGTTCCTGGCTGATGGATCCATCCACCAATCCCAACCTGACATCACTGGACCTGTGTGGAAGAGAGGAAGTGACAGAAGATATGCTTTGGTAATTGCTTCATCATGTGTACACACACAACACACACAACACACACACACACACACACACACACACACACACACACACACACACACACACACACACACACACACACTATCATACACACAGATACACACACACACACCAGTATACAAACCCCAGTGCCACACACACACACACGCGCGCGCGCGCGCGCACACACGCGCGCGCGCGCACACACGCACACGCACACGCACACGCACACGCACACGCACACGCACATACACACACGCACACACACGCACATACATACACACACACACACACACATACACACACACACACACACATACACACACACACACACACACACATACACACACACACATACACACACACACACACACACACACACGCACACACACACACACACACACACATACACACACACACACACACACACAGACACACACACACACACACACATTTTATGGATGGATAGACAGAAAGATAGCAGACAGAAACATGTATTCCAGATGTATAACATGAGGCACTTAAAATATAAATTAGCAAAATCTTTTAACTTTGTTTGAACTTAAAAGTAGACCATTGAGGATGTCAAAATTGGACATGTAAACAAGACATGTTATTTCTTGTTTTACTCATGACATATTTGTATTTTTTCCCAAATTACGTAGATATTCGTAACATAATACAACGTTTTTGTTAACCAGAGAAGAGAGAGTTTTTGATTTTAGGAAGGTTTTTACAATGGCTTTATTATTGTGTGCATGCGAGTGTCTGCGTGTGTGTGTGTGCGCGTGTATCTGCGGGCGCGCACGCGCGCGCGCGCGCGCGCGTGTGTGTGTGTTTTTCAATACTTTGTTCAGGGCATTTCTGGATGCACATCCATCGCTGATTTTCCTGGGTCTGATGTACAATGAAGCCAGTGGCTATCCCATGTTTGACGTGAAGTCCCCACAGTACAGACCTGGCATTAAGGTGAGTGAGTGATAATGATAATCAATGAATTTTGTTTTCTATTTTTTCATTAATTTTAACAAGATACATAAGACAAACAATGTCAGCGAAACAAACTCATTTGCTAAAATTCAAAACACATGCCAGACTATCACATCCTCAACAAAGGATCTGTATGCATGAAGTACAGTCACTGTCAACAATATGCAAGACAAATATATCAACATACACTGACAGATCATAGAGAACCTACGTGTGAACGTCATAAGGAAACAGTCATATCAAACTTCATTTATAGCTAGGGATAACTTACCGGTAATAGATATAGCGACCATTTTTCTCTTAAAGTGTACAAGTTCAACCTGTACCTGGTATTTTATGGGAATATATCTTTCAAAAGAAATATTTAACTACACATACTTTCTATATTCACTGATATATAGCCAGCACTAGTTGGATGTCCTGCCCCATACTAAGACTTGTTCACATAATGTGGAAATCACAAACATGTAGGCGTGTAGCGCATGTCCTGTAACTCCCTCTGTTCTGGCAGCCATATTTTCCTGTCCTATGCCTATTTAGCTGAATGGTCCTTTTCCATTTTGTTTGTTCTATTCAGTTGAGTTGTTCACTCAGTCGTATTTGATTATGTTCTCTTCCAGAAGGAAAGATTGCGCCCATAATTACACTTAGACTGCTCTGTTAATGAGAATAATCAGCACAGTAGTCACTGAAATATAAACAGTGACAACCAGTTCTGTTTTATCAGACTGTAAAATGCTATTATAATAATCAGTTATACTTATATTGGTTCTGTTGTATCAGACTGTAAAGTGCTATTATAATAATCAGTGATACTTATATTGGTTCTGTTGTATCAGACTGTAAAGTGCTATTATAATAATATGTGATACTTACATTGGTTCTGTTGTATCACACTGTAAAGTGTTATTATAATAATCAGTGATAACTGGTTCTGTTGTATCAGACTGTAAAGTGTTATTATAATAATCAGTGATAACTGGTTCTAATGTATCACACTGTAAAGTATCATAATCAGTTATAACTATATTGCTTCTGTTGTGTCAGATTGTAGAGTACTATGAGAATAATCAGTGATGACTGTATTGGTTTTGTTGTAGCAGACTGTATAGTACTACATGATTAATTATTTATAACCATATAGGTTCTGTTGTAGCAGACTGTATACTACTACAGGAATAATTATTTATAACCATATTGGTTCTGTTGTAGCAGACTGTATAGTACTACAGGAATAATTATTTATAACCATATTGGTTCTGTTGTAGCAGACTGTATAGTACTACAGGAATAATTATTCATAACCATATTGGTTTTGTTGTAGCAGACTGTATACTACTACAGGAATAATTATTTATAACCATATTGGTTCTGTTGTAGCAGACTGTATACTACTACAGGAATAATTATATATAACCATATTTTGTTGTAGCAGACTGTATACTACTACAGGAATAATTATTTATAACCATATTTTGTTGTAGCAGACTGTATACTACTACAGGAATAATTATTTATAACCATATTGGTTCTGTTGTAGCAGACTGTATAGTACTACAGGAATAATTATATATAACCATATTTTGTTGTAGCAGACTGTATACTACTACAGGAATAATTATTTATAACCATATTGGTTCTGTTGTAGCAGACTGTATAGTACTACAGGAATAATTATTTATAACCATATTGGTTTTGTTGTAGCAGACTGTATAGTACTACAGGAATAATTATTTATAACCATATTGGTTCTGTTGTAGCAGACTGTATAGTACTACAGGAATAATTATTTATAACCATATTGGTTTTGTTGTAGCAGACTGTATAGTACTACAGGAATAATTATTTATAACCATATTGGTTTTGTTGTAGCAGACTGTATGCTACTACAGGAATAATTATTTATAACTATATTGGTTCTGTTGTTTCATACTGTAGAGTACTGAGACTAATCGGTGATAATTGTATTGGTTCTGTTGTATCAGACTGTAGAGTACTATAAGAATAATCGGTGATATTTGTATTGGTTCTGTTGTATCAGACTGCTCTGTAGAGCATTATGAGAATAATCAGCACATTCAGAAGTTGTTGTCTATTCTCTGTCATCTTTGAAAATGTTGGCCAATAAAAAAATCAGGTCTCACTTAAAATTAAAGCTTCGTCAAATTTTGCACCTTAAAAATGGCCTTTGTAATTTTGACTGAAATGTGTGAAGAGGTGATTGCATTAAATAACAAAGAGGTGTTTGTATTAAATAACAATGAGGTGTTCACATGAAATACCAATGGGTGCTTACATTAAATAACAATGAGATGTTTGCATTCAATAAAACAATGAGGTGATCGCATTAAGACCAATGAGGTGTTTGCATTCAATAAAACAATGAGGTGTTCGCATTAAGACGAATGAGGTGTTTGCATTAAATAACAATGAGGTGTTTGCATTAAATAACAATGAGGTGTTAATATTAAATTAAAACAAAACATACTTTAACCAAACATTTACTTTAACTAAACATCCACTTTTGCACTATATAGATATTATTTCCAAAAATGTCTCAAAATCATCACAAAAGAAATTGTGTAGACGTGTTAGACACGTTCCCGTGTGTCAGACATTCCAACAGATGTGTCAAACGTTTGTAGGTGGCAGGCACCAGTAATCTGGACCAGATGGCCCTGACTCTGAGGTGTTACCACAAGCCACGTGCCACGTACTGTGACCATGTATTGGACGAGATGGACCGCGCTGAGCTCTCTTCCATGACAACGGAGAATGATGACATTATCAGGGTATGTAATAACAGATTGACTTTCTGACTGACTAACTGACTGAATGGCTAATGAACGTATAGATGGATTGACTGACTGACTGACTGACTGATTTATTATCTAATGAACGTATAGATGGACAATTTGACCGAATATCTAATGCTGATATATGGATTGACTGACTTAAGTGACCCGATGTCAAATGAATGTAAAGATGGACTGGCTGACTGACTGACTGAATATCTAATGAATGTAAAGATGGACTGACTGACTGACTAATCAACTGAATGACTGCATGCTTGATTAACTGTTAATTTGATTGAATACTCATTTGGCTGATTAACTGTTTGATTTCAGGCAATCTTAGAACTGACGCCAGATAAGACGAGGTTGGAATACTTTGCCATTGCTTACGCAAAGAGATGTTTGAATGGTCTGGAGAAAATTTTGAGGTGTCGCTGTGTTTTCTCACGTTCAGCCTGACACTATCAGGCAGCTTCTTCGTACTTGTCATCTGGTACTGAAGCAGTGTGAGGCACTGCGTCCATGGTTCCCAATACTGAAACAGGATTGGTAAGTTGTGAGCAGAGAGAGAGAGAGAGAGAGAGAGAGAGAGAGAGAGAGAGAGAGAGAGAGAATATCTATTATAGAACTTAAATAGAATTTTGTTCATCTGGCCACGCCCTGTGGGGGACTGCAGCAACAGTGTAAATATGTGGTTAATAAAAGACGTAAGAAACAAATACATTTTGATATTATTAAAAATACACACACACACACCATATGCACACGCACACGTACACGCACACACACAAACAGATATACACACACGCGCGCACACACACACACATATGCACACGCACACGTACACGCACACACACAAACAGATATACACACACGCGCGCACACACACACACAAGTATGCACACACACACACACACACACACACACACACACACACACACACACACACACACACACACACACACCTGACTACTCGTGGTTCACACTGTCAACCTGCTCCAGTCCTTCATAAGGCACAGCCAGGTCCATGCATAATGAGTTAAGGAAACCAGATCATGTGAAAGAAAGAATCATTATGTACATGGCAACCACTATTTGAGTAACACCATAGTAACCAACTTTAGATACCGTAGCAACAGAAATAAAGATGAAAACATAGTTTATTGATGTTCTTTATATATTCTCCATGGTACACTATCTGTCTTGTTCTATCATTCCACAGTTTGTTGATGTTCTCTGTTATACTCCATGGTACACTATCTGTCCTTTTCTATCATGGCCACAGACAATCAAACCAAACACACAGTTTATTGATGTTCTGTTATACTCCATGGTACACTATATGTCCTTTTCTATCATGGCCACAGACAGTCAAACCAAACACACAGCTTATTGATGTTCTCTGTTATACTCCATGGTACACTATCTGTCCTTTTCTATCATGGCCACAGACAGTCAAACCAAACACACAGCTTATTAATGTTCTGTTATACTCCATGGTACACAATATGTCCTTTTCTATCATGGTCACAGGGTCTGTCATGTTGTGAAAGCAAGAGTCACTGTATAATGTACGGACATGTTGTATACATTTTTTGACGCAGTTTTGTGATTTTTTTGTTTTGTTTGCATACTGTGGTACTTGGAAAGCAATGAAAGAAAAAGAAACAGAAATTATGAACAAACTGTACAGTTTGATGTGTATGTTATTACATTATTACCAGTTTTATTGTTGTCACTATTACTATGTAGTTAATGCTACTATTATGACTACTACTACAATTACTACTGCCACTATTACTACTACCACTTTTACTACTACTACTACTACTATCACTACTACTACAACTACTACTACAACTATTACTGACAGTATTACTGTGACTATTAGTATGACTGCTACTACTTACTACTACTAGTAGTACTCGAACTACTACTAGTACAAGACTACCACTACTACTTCTACTGCCACTACTACCACTTCTATGTCTACTATACTTTTTTATGTAACCAAGATTATTCCAGTGGTAGGCTGATAAAATACCAGTATAAAATATAGACTAGGTAAAACATAGTCTAGGTAGGGTCTCAGGACCTGGCCAGCTCATGGGTTTATGTGCAGGCTTAAGGCATGTAATAATAATTAATTACAATATTTATATAGCGCAAAATCTTGATATAAATCAAATCTAAGCGCTGAACATACACATACGCACGCATGCACACAAATGCACACACACATACAAATGGCTATAAATGGGGAAAAAGAGTGGCACAACAGTACTACAACAAGCACTGAAAGACCCCGGGAACTTAAAAGCATACCTTTTCCAACAAACTTGACTAAAAATCCACTATGAAAGAAAAAACGCGAGCATCAATCACAAAAGCACTGGGGCTGTCTCTAAGGCAACACTGCGCAGAATCCTGTAGCCTGAAATAAAGTAACGTTTTGGGTTGCTATGACCAGACATCACAGAATGATAATGACATGGAAATAACCGAGAGAGAAAGAAAGGGAGAGAGGGACACAGAGAGAGGGAGGAAGGGAGAGAGAGAGAGTGCTTGATGTTGGGCAAACAAATGGCACAGGAACACTGACTGAATGCTTTATGGAAATAATGATTGTCAGCTGTGTAGTTCGTAAATGGTTTTGTCTTGGCTGTAAGTGAATGAAATAGACACATGACAACATCTCTCGTAATTCTAATCGTTTGATTATACAATAAATCTTTACACATGATACAACCTCGACCATTTCTCTTTTAAATATTTTTAATGTATTTACCCTTGACATATCTATATTTTTACAGAGAAACAGCAAGTATATTTCATTTTCTAAACCACCGCAAAATGGGCATAATTGATTCTTGCTGGCATATTGGAGGATGGAGGAGAATGATAGAAAAGGAGAGAGAGAGATGGGGAGAAAGTTTGGAGTTCAGAATTTGTTCATGAGGTAGTAGTTACACTCGGACATTCCATGTATGCTTCACTAAAATCTGACAGTAATTTTATTGTATGCTCTTTGAGCCTGCAAAAATCCCTATGCACTGGCAAGGTCTTGAAATGGGGATGTAAGGCTGAGAACAATACCATGAAACACTAGGCTGACACCACCAGAGTGTTGTTGCATGCGGGGACGTAACTCGAAACATGTCCCCCACCCCCCACCCCCACTAAAGATAACAACAAAAGTAACATGTGGCCCACCTTAGGAAGGAACCTACCGTCAGAGGGGGAAGAAATAGAGCCGGGGAGACAGCCATACATAAATTCAAAGAGAAAAAAGAGTCGATTGTGCAAATGAGGGAGAGGAAGTATGTATGTATAGGGAATATTATTTCATCTTATTTCATTGTTCTTTATTCAGTAGGATTACCATGGTATGTGGCTGCATGTGTGAGGTAGGCCTATACATTGGTCTTTTAATGGGGTGGAGGAGAAGGGCTGAGAGACGTTAGTGTGAGGGAATCAAAGAGTTTGTTTGCTTTGCTGGCATGGTTGGTAGTGCAGATGTTGATGGATAGGCTGCAGGTATCCGAGGGTTATTCTTTATTCATTATTTTCAGTGACTTGTATTTCATGTTCTTGTGTCTGTATTTTTCTTTGTTTTTCATTATTACTTTGATATTATGTCAACTTTTTATGCCTGTATTTTGTATTTTTATGCTATTGATTAAATTACTTGCTCTGAATATTTTTCATTATTATTTTGGATATGCTTTTGTCAATTTTTCAAGCATGTATTTTGTTAAATTACTTGTCCTGATCATGGTGTTAAGTATGTAGATCTACAATTAATATATTTTATATATTTCAGTAAATACTCAGATCTACAGTGAAGAGTGTTTCAGTATGGTTGTGTATACCTGTGGACCTGCATGGTTTTACAGTACAATAATGCTACTGATTCATCAACATTTATGATATGTTGTGAGCGCTCTGTCCGGAATGGGACAGACAGGTTGGAGAGGGGGAACAAGCAGGCTGCTGGGGAGGAAGGGAGACAACCTGGGTGGATCTACGATCTGACGCCCGTAATAGGGGGTTGTCTCCCTTGGCCCGCCTGGCAAACCAGGGGGTGAGCCATTTTCTGCCAAAGTGCATCAGTGAGCCATGGTAAATATGTTAGATGTTGACTCTACCCTCTCCATGAACAACTTTGTTTCTCAAACTGCCAGATCTTGCTACTATCACCTCCATCGTATAAGCCTGATCAGGAAGTATCTCTCTGTGGAAACAACTGCAAAACTCGTTCTCTCCTTCATAATGTCTCGCATTGACTATTGCAATTCACTCCTGTCCGGTCTTCCTGCCTCCACCACTCACATCCTACAGCGCATTCAAAACAATGCTGCACGCCTTGTACTCAAAAAGAAAAAAGCTGACCATATATCTCCTCTCCTGGCACAACTTCACTGGCTCCCTGTATCAAAGCGCATACAGTACAAACTAGACACCATGTGCTACAAAAGCCTCAATAACGCAGCCCCCAATTACCTGTCAAGCCTCTTGAGATCTATCTTCCCTACGTACCCTCCGCTCTGCCTCCGATCCTCTGACTTTTCGCTTTCCACGCACTAAGCTCAATACCTATGGTCCACGAGCCTTCTCTGTTTCTGGTCCGCTCTCCTGGAACAAACTTCCTCTCTCAGTCCGTCAGCAACCTACTTTTGTCTCCTTCAAGTACGCTCTCAAAACTCACCTTTTCTCCTCTGCATAAAATCCTGACCTCACTCAATCCCCTCTGCAGCCTGTCTCCACTCGGAGGGGAATCACATTGCAATATATAATTGTATATAATATGCTTTCTATAATTTTCCATTGTTCTTATTCTTTCTCCCCATTTATAGCCGTGTGTGTGTGTGTGTGTGCGTGGGTGCGTGTGTGTGCTTGCGTGCGTGTGTGTGCGTGTGTGTGTGTTTCAGCACTTAGATTTGATTTTATCAAGATTTTGCGCTATATAAATATTGTAATTATTATTATTATAACTAAAACGTCTTTCAGCTGCCAACGCCAGAACCTATATGGTTTTGGTTCTTTCCTTTCTCAGAACTGTAGAGCTGTTCCATGAGGT
>JAPXFY010004134.1:7500-15000 GCA_030674185.1 Monoplex corrugatus | reverse complement strand
GGGGATAACCAATGGGAGGGTATTGGGAGGGGAGAAACAAGGTGAGGAAACTTGGGAAGGGAGAGCCAATGGGAGGGAACTTGGGAAGGGGGAGAAAAACACAAGGGAGGGTACTGGAGGGGACAACCAATTGAAGGGTACTTGGTGGGGGAGAACCAAAGGGAGGTTACTTGGTGGGGTAGAACCAATGGGACGGTAATTAGGGAGAGAAACCAATGGCCGGAACATGGGGAGGGAGAACCAAAGGAAGGGAACTTGGTGGGGGGAACCAAGGGGAGAGTACTTGTGGGTGGGAAAACCAAAGGGAGAGAACTTGGGGGGCGATAGAACCAACGGGAGGGAACTTCGTGGGGGGGGGGGGAACCAATGGGAGGGTAATTGGGGGGGGAAACCAAAGGGGGGGGGGAACTTGGGGGCAGGAGAACCAAGGGTAGGGAACTTGGGGTAGAAACCAAAGGGAGAGCACTTTTGTGGATGGAACCATTGGGAGGGTACTTTGGGGAGACGGACGGGAGAACCAATGGGAGGGTAATTTGGGGGGAGAACCAGAGGGAGGGTATGGGAGGTGGGAGACCAGCGGAGGGAATTTGGGGGAGCGGGACAACCAATGGAAGGGTAATTGGGGAAGAACCAAGGGGAGGCAACTTGGTAGGGGGAACCAATGGGAGGGAACTTGGGACGGAAGAACCAAGGGGGGGGGGGGTAACTTGGGGGGAGAACCAAAGAGAGTTTTGGGGGGGAGGGAAACAATGGGAGGGTACTTGGGGGTGAGGGGCGGGAGAACCACCAGGAGGGAACTTCGTGGGGGGGGGGGAGGGAGAACCAATGGGATGGTAATTGGGAAGGGGGAGAACCAAAGAGAGGGAACTTGGGGAGAGAACCAAAAGGTCTGTAATTGGGGAGGGAACCAAAGGGAGGTAAGAGGGGGAAGAACGAATGGGAGGAAACTTCGGGATGGAGAACCAAAGGGAGGGAACTTGGGGGAGAGAGAGAACCAATGGGAGGGTACTGGGGGGGGGGAGAATCAAAGGGAAGGAACTTGGGGAGGGAGAACCCATAGGAGGGAACTTGGGGGGTGGGAGAATCAACGGGGTGTTACTTGGGGAGGGAACCAACAGGAGAGAACTTGGTGGGGGAACCAAGAGGAGAGTACTTGTGGGTGGGGAACCAAAGGGAGGGAACTTGGATAGGAACAGCCAGTGGGAGGGAACTTGGGGGAGGAGAACCAAAGGGAGGGAACTTAGGGGTAGAACCAAAGGGAGAGTACTTGGGGTGGGAACCAATGGGAGGGTACTTGGGGGTGGGGGGGCGAGAGAACCAACGGGAGGGACTTGGGGGTGGGTGGGAGAACCAACGGGAGGGAACTTCATAGGGTGAGGGGGGCAACCAATGGGAGGGTAATTGGGGGGAAGAACCAAAGGAAGGGTACTTGGGGAGGGAACCAAAGGGAGGGTACTTTGGGGGGCGGGAGAATCAACGGGAGGAAACTTGGTGGGGCGGGAGAACCGGTGGGAGGGTAATTGGGGGGGGGGGGGGGACCAAGGGGAGAAAACTTGCTGGGGGAACCAAAGGGAGAGAACTTGGAGTGAGAACCAAAGGGAAGGAACTTGGGGCAGTACCAAAGGGAGAGTACTTGGGGAAGGAACCAAAAGGAGGGTACTGGGGGGGGGGGGAGAACCAACTGGAGGGAACTTTTCGGGGGTAGGGTAGAGCGGTAGAACCAACGGGAGGGAACTTCGTGGAGGGAGGGCGGGGGAACCAATGGGAGGGTAATTGGAGGGGGGAGAAACCAAAGGGAGGGATATTTGGGAACCACAAGTAGGGTACTTGGGGGGGGGGGGAACCCACGGAGAGTACTTAAGGGGGGGGGGAGAACCAATGGGAGGGTAATTTGAGGGGGCAGAACCAAGGGGAGGGAACTTGGGGGGGGGACCAAAGGGTGGGAACTTGGGGGTGGGAGAACAAAGGGGAGGGAATGTGGTGGCGGGAGAACCAAGGGGGGGTATTTGTGGGGGGAGAACGAATGGGAGAAAATTCGGGACCAAAGGGAGAGTACTTAGGGAGGGAACTAATGGGAGGGTATTTGAGGTCGGAGGCGGGAGAACCAACAGGAGGGAACTTCGATAGGGGGGGGGGGGGAGGGGCGATGGGGAGGCGGAAGAACCAATGGGAGGGTATGGGGGGGAGAACAAGGGGAGGAAACTTGGGAAGGGAGAGCCAATGGGAGGAAACTTGGGGCGGGTGGAGAAGAACAAAAGGGAGGGTACATGGTGAGGGAAATAATGGGCGGGAACTTGGGGGGAGAACTAAAGGGAAGGTAATTAGGGGGGAGAACCAATGGGAGGATAATTAGGGGGAAAACCAATGGGAGGGTAATTAGGGGGGAACCAATGGGAGGTAATTAGGGGGAAAACCAATGGGTGGGTAATTAGGGGGGAAAACCAATGGGAGGGTAATTAGGGGGGAGAACCAATGGGGAACTTGGGGAGGGAGAACCAATGGGACGGTACTTGAGGGGAAAACCAAAGGAATGGAACTGGTAGAAAGAACCAAGGGGAAAGTACTTGAGGGTGGGAGAACCAAGGGGAGGGAACTTGGGTAGGAAAAGCCAGTGGGAGGGAACGTGGGAGAGGAGAACCAAAGGGAGAGAACTTCGGTGGAGAGCCAAAGGGAGAGTACTTGGGGAGGGAACCAGTGGGACGATACTTGGGGTGGGGAGCGGGATAACCAACGGGAAGAAACTTTGTGGGGGGGGGGGGCGCGAACCAATGGGAGGGTAATTTGGGGGGGGGGAACTTGGGGGAGGAGAACCAAGGGGAGGGAACTTGGGGTAGATCCAAAGGGAGAGTACTTAGGGAGGGAACTTGGGGGGGCACGGAGAACCAACAGGGGGGAACTTCGTTTGGGAGAGGGAGGGAGAACCAATGGGAGGGTAATCGGGGGTGAAAACCGTAGGGAGGGTACTTGGGGAGGGAACCAAAGGGAGGGTATTTGAAGATGGGGGTGGGAGACCAACGGAGGGAACTTGGGGGAGCGGAAGAAGAGGATAATTGGGGGGGGGGGGGGAGAACCAAGAGGAGGCAACTTGGTGGGGGAACCAAAGGGAGGGAACTTGGGGGCAGGAGAACCCAGGGAAGGAGAGGTGGGGGCGGGAGAACCAAGAGGAGGGAACTTGGGGGCGGGGAGAACCAAGGGGATGGAACTTGGGGAGAGAACCAAAGGGAGAGTACTTTTGTGGAAGGAACCAAAGGGAGGGTACTTGGGGGGCGGGAGAACCAACAGGAGAGAACTTCGTGGAGGGGAGGGGGCGGAGAACCAATGGGATGATAATTGGGATGGGGGAGAACCAGAAAGAGGGAACTTGGGGTGGGGACAACCAAAAGGAAGGGTAATTGGGGAGGGAACCAAAGGGAGGGTAGGGGGGGGGAAGAACGAATGGGAAGGAACTTCGGGATGGAGAACAAAACGGGAAGGAACTTGGGGGGGGGGGGGTAGAAACCAATGGGAGGTACTTTTGTGGAGGGAAGCAATGGGAGGGTACTTGGGGGGGGAGGGGGCGTGAGAAACCAACGGGAGGGAACTTCGTGGGGGGGGGGGGAGGAGAACCAATTGGATGGTAATTGGGAAGGGGGAGAACCAAAGGGAGGGAACTTGGGGGGAGAACCAAAAGGAAGGGTAATTGGGGAGGGAGCCAGAGGAAGGGTATGGGGGGGGGGGGCTGGAGAACCAAAGGGAGTGCAGTTGGGGGGGAGAACCAAGAGGAGGGAACTTGGTGGGTGGAACCAAAGGGAGGGTACTTGGGGGAGGGAGAACCAAGGTGAGGGAACTTGGAGAGGGAGAACCAATGGAAGGGTCCGTGCGCGTCGGGGGGGGGGGGGGGGGCGGGGAGCAGGGGAGGCGTGGGGAACCAATGTGTGTGTGTACTTGAGAGGGGAGGGGGGACGAGAACCAAGTGGAGGGAACTTGGGGAGGTAGAACCAATGGGAGGGTACTTGTAGTTTCTTCCTCCATTTCCATCGGACGATTCATCATCATTATCATTATCAGGTGCCCTGCCGCATGGCGTGGGCGATCATGGACTTCCAACCATCTCTATCTCTCGTTGCCCCCAGCATCTCCCCCACCCTCCTCATCCCCAGCCACTCTGCAAGTCCGTCCAGCATTCTCTCCCTGGGTTTACCTGGTGCTCTCTTTCCCTCCAGCTTTCCTGTTATGACCAGGTGCTCAAAATACCTCTTCCTCATAAAATGGCCTATAAATGTTGCCTGTCTTTTCCTAATCTTCCTTATGAGTGATCTACTTGTGTCTGCCTCCATCAAGACTGTCTCGTTTGCATCGGACGATTACCTCCGTTAAATGTATCACCGTGGTGGGTCCAGACATCAGACTGAATCAATTCATCAATGGTCTTTTGACTCCTGCACTCTGTCCACCAACATCCTGCATTGTTGACCATGCCACCAATGCAAAAGCTTGACCCACACACATACAAACACACACATACACACACATACACACACACATACACGCACACATACGCACATACACACACATACACCACACACACACACAAACAAACAAACATACAAACATGAGTCTTTATTGCTCACAAGTAGTCGCGCACACACTCACACACACGCGCGCGCTCACACACACACACAAACACACACACAAAACAAAACACACACACACACACACACACACTAACAAACGCACACCACACACTAACAAACGCACACACACACACACAAACACACACACAAAACACATGTACAACACACACACACACACAACACACAAACACAAACACACACACAAACACATGTACAACACACACACACACACACACAACACATACACACACACGCACACACACACACACACACGTTTCGCCAATGCTTTAGCCTGGTTCCAACCCCAGCCCTTCCATACCGCCTCCATCTCACACTCACACAGGCTTGACATCACATCTGTAAGCTATGCGTGCATGTCTACGCACACCCCGTCCCATTTACACTCACCTCCATCCCACCTACACACACACACACATTCTCTCTCTCTCTTCTCTCTCTGTCTCTCACTCTCTCTCTCTCTCGCTCGCTCTTTCTCTCTCTCTCACTCTCTCTCTTTCTCTCTCTCACTTTCTCGCTCTCTCGCTCGCTCTCTCTCTCTTTTTCTATGTCTGTCTCTGTCCGTCTGTCTGTCCGTCCGTCTGTCTGTCTGCGTCACTCTCTGTCTGTGTGTGTGTGTGTCTCTTTCTATCTCTCTGTCTCTCTCTGTCTGTCTGTCTGTCTCTCTCTCTCTGTCTCTCTCTTTCTCTCTTTCTCTCTATCTCTCTTTTGTCGCTATCTCTGTCTCTCTCATCTCTGTATGTCCGTCTGTCTGTCTGTCTGGTTGTCTGTCTGTCCGTCTGTCTGTCCGTCTGTCTGTCTCTCTTTCTCTCTGTCTGTCTGTCTCTCTCTCTCTCTCTATCTCTCTCTCTGTCTGTCTCTTTCTCCTTCTCTCTGTCCGTCTCTTCTCTCTGTTTCTCTCTCTCTCTGTCTCTGTCTGTCTGTCTCTCTCTCTCTCTCTCTGTCTCTCTGTCTCTCTCTCTCTCTCTCTCTCTGTCCGTCTCTCTCTCTTTCTCTCTCTCTGTCTCTGTGTGTCTGTCTGTCTGTCTGTCCGTCTGTCTGTCTGTCTCTCTCTCTCTCTCTCTCTCTCTCTCTCACACACACACACACACACACACACACACACACACACACACACACACACACACACACACACATACACACACACACACAGAGAAAATTTCACTTTCAGTTTTCTTGCAGATGGCATCTTCGCATTGGGAAAGCAGTTCCCAAACCAATCAAAACATGACTAGTAAATTTAGATTTTGTTCAAGAGACAATTGTTGCATTCGGACAATTCCATATGCCCTCCTTCCAAGTCATTCCAACAAATGCGTGACAGATCTTTGAGTGTAAGCAAAAAATTTTGAAAAAAAAGAAAAAATTGCGTTAGCAAGACCTTGAAATGAGGGTGGTTACAGTTTTAGTTTCGGTTCCAGTTTCTCAAGATGACGTCTCCGCGTTTGGAATGAATTCCATATGCACTGACGTCACAAGTGCCATGTGATGATGGCACGTGGACAGAAGAAACGGGAGGAAGGGACGTAAGAAACACTAAAATTACACATTTGAATAATCGAAGCATTAAGATGGGAGCGAATGAGACAAGTTTTTTTTATGTTGCGGGATGGGACTGAACTCACATTGAGACAGAAAATCTTGAGAACCAATGAAGCCTCGAGAAATGAGCAGAGAATAACCTCGTACATAGCCATACCATGCACATCGGAAATAGCTGGCAGAATCGGCCAAGCCAAAACAGCATTCAAGAAGATGACAAGCATTCTTACCAACAAATGCCTATCAATTAACATCAGAAAGAGAGTCCTTGAATGTTATATAGAACCAATACTGTTGTACGGATGCGAGGTGTGGACAGTCAGCAAGCAAAAGCCAGAGCAAGATTGAGGCAGCCGAGATGTTGTTTCTCCGAAGAATGTTGAGAGTTCATGGACAGCAAAGAAAACAAACGAGACAGTCTTGATAGAGGCAGACACAAGTAGATCACTCATAAGGAAGATTAGGAAAAGACAAGCAACATTTATAGGCCATTTTATGAGGAAGGGGGATTTGGAGCACCTGGTCACAACGGGGAAGCTGGAGGGAAAGAGAGCACCAGGTAGACCCAGGGAGAGAATGCTGGACGGACTTGCAGAGTGGCTGGGGATGAAGAGGGTGGGGGAGATGCTAGGGGCAACGAGAGATAGAGATGGTTGGAAGTCCATGGTCGCCAACGCCATGCGGCAGGGCACCTGATGATGATGATGATAGCCATACCTGTTGCAACGATTCTCATGCCTACAGACGACTGGTATAAATATACAATCTAATTATAATGAAGCGGTATGATACTCTGTTTTCTTATTTATCTCGATCGCATAAGCGGGGTGGAGGGGTATTGGTGGTGGTGGAAATGATGAAACGGTGGGTCTGGTTAATCAAAAACATGGTCATAATCCATGGTCAGAAATTGTCATTACTGGTCTGCAATCGGTTCTATCATGTTGTCCAGTCCTATCAGTTCATGAGTTAATTTAGTTGAAATTGCTCTGCCGCGAGAATTTAACCGCTCAAATCATAATCAAAATCAAGGCAAGGAGAAACAGAATAAGAGAAAATGACAACCGGCAGGAGAACGACGAACTAATTTATACAAATCATGTAATCTGGTTTGTTGATTAAGGCTGACTGCATAAAGTCAGCAAAAATTAAAGTACTCAGAAAATCAGACACTGTTTATCATACAATAGGCTTTGATTAGTCCGCTGATCCATAAAATTTCCAGCCGTATTTTCTTTGTTTTTCTTCTTTGATTATCATCCCCAAGCCGATCCCACCTCCCCCAATCCCCTTTTTTCTACTAAAGGGAGATTTCTTGTTATCAATG
>JAPXFY010004133.1:10000-12500 GCA_030674185.1 Monoplex corrugatus | reverse complement strand
CAATAACAATCTGGACACGAAATGGTTGTCTGTCGTCTCTTTCTAGGACCGTGGCTGGAGGAGTGATGTGATGATACCCCCCCCCCCCCCCCCTGTTTTCTGCTTGTAGATGATGACGTCGTTATCTCCCTAGGGTCTTCTTTGTGCTAAGTCATTCACCGTCTCGTTTTCGAACTGCAGTAACCTACCCGTTGTAGCTGACACGGGATTGTAGCGGAGTACCCGGGGTGGTAATTGCTACGGCCGTTCCCAAATGGCAGGTTGCACGTTTCCTGTTCTAATTGCAGAAGCCGACGCAGTTGATACAGTTTCACTAAGTGCCCCCCTTTTCCAGTCGTGGCAGCCGGTGTCTCAGAATTTTTGCCGACCCTGTCAAAAGTGTCATCTGCTCCATATCTGACCTTGGGTGGGTGGGGGGGGGGGACGTTCAGATCGGTTTTTCTCTCCCCCCACTCCCTCCCTTCTCCTTCCCTCCTCATTCTTTCTCTCTCCTCTGTCTCCCTCTTTTTGTGTCTCTTTTGTCTCCTTTTTTTTTTCTCTCTCTCCCGTGCTTTATCCTCCCCCTTTCTCTCTTTTTGTGTGTCTGCTGTTTTCCTGTCCCTTCTCTCCCCTTCCAACCCCCCCCCCCCCTCCTGTCGTTCTCTCTGTTTCTATGTGTCTTGTCGTGTAGGTCTGGTCTAGTACGTTGAGACCGACTTGTGGTATACCTTGGTTGGGGACTGGCAATTATTTGTCACAGTTCCTGCTTTTTCAAAATGATGTCGCTCAGAGGATTACAGCCCAGTCACAGAGTCTCTGTCCTCAGATGAAACGCAGTACCCATCCCCATCACCCTGTATATATATATATGGTCTAGCCTTCGTTTTACATTTATTCATGTATCCATTTATTCATCCTCTGTGGCCCTCCATGGCCTAATCTTAAAGTTAAAGAAACATACTTGAGAGTGAATCCCTCGTACTGTATTTATTTATTATATTCATTTGTTCGTTCATTCATTCATTGATTCATTGGTTCATGTATGTACATGTATGTATGTATGTATGTATGTATGTATGTATGTATGTATGTATGTATGTATGTATGTATGTATGTATGTATGGATGGATGGATGGACGGATGTGTGTATGTATGTATGTATGTATGTATGTATGCATGCATGTATGTTTGTATGTATGAATGTATGCATGCATGCATGCATGCATCTAAGGATGTATGTATGTATGTATGTATGTATGTATGTATGTATGTGTGTGTGTGAAGTGATGTGATTGATGTGATATAATGTAATGTAATGTATGTATCTATGTATGCATGTATGTATGTATGCATGTATGTGTATGTATGTATGTATGTGCATATGTATGTATGTATGTATATATGTGTGTGTATGCATGTATGTATGTATGTGTATGTGTGTATGTATATATGTGTGTGTATGTATGTGTATATATGTATGTGTGTGTATGTATGTATGTATGTACTTACCTAATTATTTATTTGTTTATTTTATTTATTTACTTACTTATTTATTTACTTGTTTATTTATTTCTCCTTCTGTGGTTTTGTTTGGTAATATATCCCATGCTCTGATCGTAAGTTTTTTGTTTGGTTGTTTGGTGTTGACTTGTGTTGCACCCGGGCCCCTGGCCTTGCTTAGCGTGTCAGTCAGGCGGATTGGGTCAGTGAAGATGATCGTAGCTGCCTTTTGCTGGGTCACCATCTTAATTAAACCGAGGGAATAAAAAAACAACAACACCTGAACCAGCTCCATTAGTAAAAGGTATGTTGTGTACGACCAGACCATCTGTCTCTTCCCCCACCTGAACCAGCTCCATTAGTAAAAGGTTATGTTGTGTACGACTTGACCATCTCTGTCTCTTCCCCCACCTGAACCAGCTCCGTTAGTAAAAGGTATGTTGTGTACGACCAGATCATCTTTGTCTCTTCCCCCACCTGAACCAGCTCCATTAGTAAAAGGTATGTTGTGTACGACTTGACCATCTTTGTCTCTTCCCCCACCTGAACCAGCTCCATTAGTAAAGGTATGTTGTGTACGACTTGACCATCTTTGTCTCTTCCCCCACCTGAACCAGCTCCACTAGTAAAAGGTATGTTGTGTACGACTTGACCATCTCTGTCTCTTCCTCTTCCCCTCCGTCCCTCTCCCTTTTCTCTCTGTCTGTCTGTCTGTCTGTCTTTCTCACTGTCGGTCTGTCCGTCTGTCCATCTGTCTGTCTCTGTCTCTGTTCTTTCTCTCTCTCTCTCTCTCTTTCTCCACTTGATTTGAAATTTGTAAACTCTCTCTCTTTCTCACTGTCTGTTTCTGTCTGTCTGTCTGTCTCTCTCTCTCTGTGTCTCTTTCCTTTCTTTGTCTCCAACCTTTCTGTGTCAAATTTTCGGTGATCAGCTGTAGTGACTTTGGGGCAGTAGTTACACAACAGACAGGCAGACAAACAATAGAAGGATTCTGTTTAACAGACGCTTTGAGGGAAAAGAA
>JAPXFY010004132.1:15000-19083 GCA_030674185.1 Monoplex corrugatus | reverse complement strand
AAAAGGGCAATGTGTTGTTGGCTAGCTGGTTGAGTAGGGGACCGTAGATGGACATGTATCCGAGCCAATGAGGGTGAGAAAGAGAAAGAGAAAGAGAGGGCTTTTTTTTAAAAATCCCATGGTGCTGTTACAAGTGGGTATTGTCTCCTGTCCATTTCCAGTCCTGTCCCAGGGTCGATGTATTATAGTGTCCGGTAGTTAGTTGTTGAGGAAGGGAGGTGGGAGAGGAGGGTGTCTTCTTTGTCTCCTTTCGAATCTCCATTGTGTCCTTTCAGCCTCCTTTGTTCATTGAGTTTCCTTTGTTCTGTCTACCGTTGTGTTGCTGTGGGGGGGGGTGTCATAGTTCACTTCGATCCAATCTTCCAAGTTTAATAGATGGTTCTGTTAGTCAGACATGCTTGTTGTTGAGGCCTAAGTAATAGTGTTTGCCGCCCGTTTATATTCTACTCCTATTGTTCCCCTCTCCCTCTCTCTTCCCATCTCCCCTGCCCCCCCCCCTCCAAAAAAAAAAAAAAAAGGCCAAGAACTCTGTTGTTTTCGTGTGTGTGTGTGAGTGTGTGTGTGTGTGAGAGAGAGAGAGAGGAGAGAGAGAGAGAGGAGAGAGAGAGAAAGCGGGAGGGAGGGAGGGAGAGAGAATGAGAGATAGAGAGAGAGAGAGAGTGATGACAGAATTTCAACACTTGTGTGTGTGTGTGTGTGAGAGAGAGAGAGAGAGAGAGAGAGAGAAGGCGGGAGGGAGGGAGGGAGGGAGAGAGAATGAGAGATAGAGAGAGAGAGAGTGATGACAGAATTTCAACACATGTGTGTGTATGTGTGAGAGAGAGAGAGAGAGAGAGAGAGAGAGAGAAGGCGGGAGGGAGGGAGGGAGAGAGAATGAGAGATAGAGAGAGAGAGTGATGACAGAATTTCAACACGTGTGTGTGTGTGTGTGTGTGTGTGTGTGTGTGTGTGTGTGTGTGTGTGTGTGTGTGTGTGTGTGTGAGAGAGAGAGAGAGAGAGAGAGAGAGAGAGAAGGCGGGAGGGAGGGAGGGAGAGAGAATGAGAGAGAGAGAGAGTGAGTGATGACAGAATTTCAAACTTCAAAACACTTTATTATTCAAGGATAGGTGCATTATGCCGCATTCGGCCCGTCTTACAGATCGTATTGACTACTGTCCACTATGACGTAAACATATTGAAAGATGTATTGACTACTGTCCACATATGATGTAAGCATATTGAAAATGTATTGACTACTGTCCACATATGATGTAAGCATATTGAAAAATGTATTGACTACTGTCCACATATGATGTAAGCATATTGAAAAATGCATTGACTACTGTCCACATATGATGTAAGCATATTGAAAAATGTATTGACTACTGTCCACATATGACGTAAGCATATTGAAGATGTATTTATACTGTCCACATATGACGTAAGCATATGAAAAATGTATTTATACTGTCCACATATGATGTAAGCATATTGAAAAATGTATTGACTACTGTCCACATATGACGTAAGCATATTGAAAGATGTATTTTATACTGTCCACATATGACGTAAGCATATGAAAAATGTATTTATACTGTCCACATATGATGTAAGCATATTGAAAAATGTATTGACTACTGTCCACATATGACGTAAGCATATTGAAAGATGTATTGACTACTGTCCACATATGACGTAAGCATATTGAAAAATGTATTGACTACTGTCCATATATGATGTAAGCATATTGAAAAATGTATTGACTACTGTCCACATATGACGTAAGCATATTGAAAGATGTATTGACTACTGTCCACACATGATGTAAGCATATTGAAAAATGTATTTATACTGTCCACATATGATGTAAACATATTGAAAGATGTATTGACTACTGTCCACATATGATGTAAGCATATTGAAAAATGTATTTATACTGTCCACATATGATGTAAACATATTGAAATATGTATTGACTACTGTCCACATATGATGTAAGCATATTGAAAAATGTATTTATACAGTCCACATATGATGTAAACATATTGAAAGATGTATTGACTACTGTCCACATATGACGTAAGCATATTGAAAGATGTATTGACTACTGTCCTCATATGATGTAAACATATTGAAAGATGTATTGACTACTGTCCACATATGACGTAAGCATATTGAAAGATGTATTGACTACTGTCCTCATATGATGTAAGCATATTGAAAAATGTATTGACTACTGTCCTCATATGATGTAAGTATATTGAAAAATGTATTGACTACTGTCCACATATGATGTAAACATATTGAAAAATGTATTGACTACTGTCCACATATGATGTAAACATATTGAAAAATGTATTGACTACTGTCCACACATGATGTAAGCATATTGAAAAATGTATTGACTACTGTCCACATATGATGTAAACATATTGAAAGATGTATTGACTACTGTCCACACATGATGTAAGCATATATATATATAGAGAGAGAGAGCGAGAGAGAGTGAGAGAGAGAGAGACTTCAGACTTCAGACTTTAGTGTCTGAGAAAAAGAGAGAGAGGGAGGGGGAGGGGTAGAATGGGAGAGGGAGAAGGGGGAGAGAGAGAGAAACAGAGAGACAGAGAGAGACAATGACAATGACAACGATATTTTATTTTCCAACGGTAAAAGCCATTGGCTAGAAGCCATTTTTCAAACTTGCCGTTGCTATTCTATACACATACAGAGACAGACAGAGAGAGAGAGAGAGAGAGAGAGAGAGAGAGAGAGGAGAGAGAGACAGACAGACAGACAGACAGACAGACAGACAGACAGAGAAAGAACCGTATGCAGGGCAATATTCACACACTCATTAACACAAAGAACTTGGGGCCAGTGGCTGTTTCCTTACGCCGGAACGTTATCATGTATGAGCTTTTCCGACTTTGTAACTAAAATGTGCAGTGTGTGTGTGTGTGTGTGTGTGTGTGTGTGTGTGTGTGTGTGTGTGTGTGTGTTGTGTGTGTGTGTGTTGTGTGTGTGTGTGTGTGTGTGTGTGTGTGTGTGTGTGTGTGTGTGTGTGTGTGCGTGCGTGCGTGTGTGTCTGTTTTAGCGCTTAGATTTGATTTTATCAAGATTTTGCGCTATACAAAATACAGTATTGTATTGTATTGTTGTGTGTGTAAAGACGACCAAGAGAAAGAGAAGAGAAGTGGAAACAGAGAGAGAGAAAAGAGAGAGAGAGACAGAAGAGAGAAAGAGAGAGAGAGAGAGATAGAGAGAGAGGAAGAGAATGAGAGAGAGAGAGAGAGAAGGAGAGAGAGAGAGAGTTCTACGCGCGTACACACACAGATGCTCCCACAGATTTTTCCACGTGCAGTGACACACACACACACACACACATTGGTGCGAGCACTCATTCAGGCGCGCATACAGAGAGAGAGAGAGAGAGAGAGAGAGAGAGTGTGTGTGTGTGTGTGTGTGTGTGTCAAAGATTTTTCCACGAGCACGCGCGTGCATACACACACATATTCTCTCTCTCTCTCACTCTCTCTCTCTCTCTCTCTCTCCCCCCTTTTCTTTCTCCCTCTCTCCTTTCTCTCTGTCTCTCTGTCTCTGTCTCTCTCACTCTCTCGTTCTCTCTCTCTCAAGCCACACACACACACACTCTCTCTCTCATCCTTCCACCACCTAACCCTTACACACATACACGCACAAACAGAAACAATCACAGATTTTTTCCACGCACTCTGTCACACTCACACACACACACACAGAACAGAACAAGGTCAATAGTACATTTCCTAGCCTCGTTTATTTTCTGCTTCACTTATAGGGCGAGGCGAGGTTGGCTTCGTCGTCGTCGTTGTTGGTGTTGTACTCGCTGAATCTGACAATTAGTCATGTGTGAGACATTTCAACAGACAGACATTCAGTCATTCCACCAAGCCTGTCTCCTCTCGCTTGTCGTAAGCTTCACAACCGTGGAATTAACTTCTGTTGTGTTCTATTTGAGGCAGCCGAGATGTGGTTTCTAAGAAGAATGTTGAGAGTTCCACGGACAGCAAAGAAAACAAACGAGACAGTCTTGATGGAGGCAGACACAAGTAGATCACTCATAAG
>JAPXFY010004132.1:7500-10000 GCA_030674185.1 Monoplex corrugatus | reverse complement strand
TGGATAGAACTTTTCAAATCTAACACAGTTTGCGCTACCCATTCAGCTAGCATAGAAGCAGGTACACTCAGAACACTCCTCAAAAAGGAGCGCTCAAGCCTACCTCTCAGAAAGGAGCGCCCAAGCCTACCTTGTAGGTTTGGGCGCTCCTTTTTGAGAAGTGTTCTGAGCTTACTGTTTTTGTACTTTGTATCTGCTTCTATGCTAGCTGAATGGGTAGCGCAAACTGTGTTAGATTTGAGAAGTTCTATACAACATGGGAGATAATTCTCAAGAGTTATGTCCTTTGATTATATTATAAAAATTCTCCCTGCTTCCCTCTTATTTCTATGGTAGTAATTGTTTGAGAACAATCTTGTCACACGGTCTCAGAACTAGATGTAACTCCACAGGATTGTGATCACAAGAAATCATTAGTCACTATCAGTCAGTCAGTCTACAGCATCATTCCCCGGGGTCTGTCCTCCACATCTGTCTTTCCCTCGACCAGACTGAAAATCTCTGGACTGTTACTGCCTGTCCACTTCTTGATGTTTCCCAGGTAATTTGTACGTGGTCTTCCCTTTCCTCTTTTGCCTTCGACTTTTCCCTGAATGACATCTTTCACGAGTGTGCATTTTTTTTGTTTTTGCACACATGTCCAAAGAAGATCAGTTCCCCCCCACCTCCCCCGTCTAATATCACTTACAGTGAAAAGACGTTAAATCAAAAAACGAACGAAAGGTCAGTTTCTTTTTAAAGATGACCTGTACAAGTTTTCTTCCAGTTTTCAGCTCGTCGAATAAGGTCTTGTCACTTGTCTTATGAGTCATTATACCATCGTCAGAATTGTGCCAGATTCTGTTGCCTTTCCTGCCATGATCTCGTGGGGACCTCAGTCTCCTTTACTACTTCCATGCCAGAGGTGACTTCAGGCTGGGGCTTTTGGTGTCGGTGGTTTAGTTGGTTCTCCTTGGAAGGCCGTAATGTGGTCATCTTACCCGTGGAAGTTCCCCCATGGGGATGCCGGGGGCACTTTCAATATAAGCAGTATCCTCACCTTCTGGAAATTCCGTGCTAGAAATTTCCTCTTTTCTGTCACTCTCTTTGTTTCTACCTTATTCCTTTGCGTCTTCCTATCATTTTCTGCCTTGCTGGTCCATTCACCTGTACGTGTTCAGTAAGGTCTTAATACTTTCTCTTAGGATTGATAACTGGGTACATATGTTAAGTGTATTTTTGGCTCTAGGGAAATAAGATTATGCGGAAGAAATCTAAGTTAATTTAGATCCGTTTTCATATATGTTTTAATGTCCTTAGTTATGTTTAAATTTGTCTTCAGCTATGTTTTTTTTTTAAATCTCCTGTGTGATAAATTGGACGGAGTTGTCAACTCCAAGAGCATCTAGACTATGTGCATGAATGCATTGATATATATATATATATATATACATTTCTGTGTGTGTGTGTGTGTGTGTGTGTGTGTGTGTGTGTGTGTGTGTGTGTGTGTGTGTGTGTGTGTGTGTGTGTGTGTGTATGTATGCTTAATTTTCTTCTTTTTTTTTCCTGTTGAAGTACTGTGTGTGTATTGAAACGGTTATAGCCCTGATATGGCTCTACATGGTCGGCTGGGCTTTAAGCAACACTAAGAATAAGAATGAAAAGGTGGAGGTGGTAGGGAAGGTGTTTTCTCCGGGACTGAGCGATTATTGTCGTTATTATAGGGACTTAGTAGAGACTGGAGAGGAAGATTGATGGAGCATACTCGTACACACGAATGCCGCGAGAAGCCCTGAACAAATCCTGGAGAGAACACCCAACTAACAAAGAGTTATATGGCAAGATCCCACCAATCAGTAAATCAATACGTCAACAAAGACTGCGCTTCGCGGGACACTGCTGGCGTAGCAAAGAAGAACTGGTGGGGGATGTTCTACTACGGAGACCCAGTCACGGCAAACATAGACCAGGACGTCCAAAGAAGACCTTCATCGACCAACTGATCAATGATACGGGCTGTCAGTATGATGAACTACCTACTGCAATGTCTGACAGAGAAGGATGGAAGAAACGTGTCATGGATAGCCGAGCAAGCTCGACATGATGATGATGAATAGGCAATGTCTTTAGTAGGTTGGATCAGAACAGCAGCTCTTGAGCTCCACCGAAATTACCCAACAGCAGTGCAGGGTCTCTTCTGGTGGGTGTACACATGGCAGCTTGTTATGATAATAATAGAACAACAACACTACCAATAATAATGACAACAATAATGATAACAAAAAATAATAACAATGATAACAATAATGACAATGATAATAATGATAATAATAATGGTGATGATCATTATCATGATGACGATGATGATGATGATAATAATAATACTGATGCTAAATAAATAAACAAAGAACTAAGTAAATAAATATGATGATGATAATGACAACCCTTACTTCGGTGGACGTGGCTACACAACAACACGAAAAAAGCTGACCACATATCTCCTCTCCTGGCACAACTTCAC
>JAPXFY010004131.1:0-7500 GCA_030674185.1 Monoplex corrugatus | reverse complement strand
GAAAGAAAGAAAGAAAGAAAAGAAAGGAAGGAAGGAAGAAAGAAAGAGAGAAAGGAAGGAGGAAGGAAGAAAGAAAAAAGAAAGAAAGGAAGGAAGAAAGAAAAAAGGAAGAAAGAAAGAAAAAAGAAAAAAGGAAGAAAGAAAGAAAAAAGAAAGAAAGGGAGGAAGGAAGAAAAAAGAAAGAAAGGAAGGAAGAAAGAAAAAAGGAAGAAAGAAAGAAAAAAGAAAAAAGGAAGAAAGAAAGAAAAAAGAAAGAAAGGAAGGAAGAAAGAAAAAAGGAAGAAAGAAAGAAAAAAGAAAGAAAGGAAGGAAGAAAGAAAAAAGGAAGAAAGAAAGAAAAAAGAAAGAAAGGGAGGAAGGAAGAAAAAAGAAAGAAAGGAAGGAAGGAAGAAAAAAGGACAGAAGAAAGAAAAGGAAGGAAGAAGAAAGAAAGAAAGAAAGAAAGGAAGGAAGGAAGAAAGAAAAGAGAAAGAAAGAAAGAAAAGAAGAACGAAAGAACGGACAAACGAAAGAAAGAAAGAAAGAAAGAAAGAAAAATAACTACCAATCAATCAACTATCCAACCGACCGAAAAAACAAAGAAAGAAAGAAAACCAAACAAACAAACCAAAACAAACTTCTCACTACCAGGTGAAAAAAAGAGAAAGTTTGAGTTTAGCTAAATGTTTCGAAATGGGAAAATTTGGGATCAGACCAGTGGAAGAAAAATCAGATTCAGAAACATTAAAAATCTAAAAAGAACAAAAAATCACAACGCTTCTCTTTTAACAGATAACGTAACGCAGGCGTGAAGTTTGGACCAAATGCCCTTTTGTTAGGAAAAGTTCACATGAAGACAACTAAAAACTCAGGTTCACAAGGTCCAAGACATTAAAATGTGCGACAAACGACAGTGCGTTTTTACGTGCAATGGCTCGTTTTGTTTGTTTGTTCGTTTGTTTGTTTTTGTTTGTTGTTGGGATTTGTTTGTTTGTTTATTATGGGTCCTTTTTTTTAAATGCCCAAGTGTACTCGAATATATACGGTTGTTGTTGTTGTTGTTGTTTGTTCTGTATCTTGATGATATGATCTTGTGTACTCGAATACATACCATTTTTGTTTCTTGTTGCTGTTGTTGCTGTCGTTGCTGTTGCTGTTGTTGTTGTTGCTGTTGCTGTTGTTACTGCTGTTGTTGTTGCTGTTGTTACTGTTGTTGTTGTTACTGTTGTTGCTGTTGTTATTGTTGTTGCTATTGTTGCTGTTGCTGTTGTTGCTGTTGCTGTTGTTACTGTTGTTGTTGTTGTTGTTGCTGTTGTTGTTGATGATGTTGTTGCTGTTGTTGTTGTTGCTGTTACTGTTGTTGTTACTGTTGTTGCTGCTGTTGCTGTGTTGTTGTTGCTGTTGCTGCTGTTGTTGTTGCTGTTGTGGTTGTTGTTTGTGGTTGTATTCGAATATATACCGTTATTGTTTGTTGTTTGTTGTTATTGTTTGTTGTTGTTTGTGGTTGTTGTTTGTGGTTGTTGTTTGTGGTTGTATTCGAATATATACCGTTGTTGTTTATTGTTTGTTGTTATTGTTTGTGGTTGTTGTTTGTGGTTGTTGTTTGTGGTTGTTGTTTGTGGTTGTTGTTTGTGGTTGTTGTTTGTGGTTGTTGTTTGTGGTTGTTGTTTGTGGTTGTTGTTTGTGGTTGTTGTTTGTGGTTGTTGTTTGTGGTTGTTGTTTGTGGTTGTTGTTTGTGGTTATTGTTTGTGGTTGTTGTTTGTGGTTGTTGTTTGTGGTTATTGTTTGTGGTTGTTGTTGTTGTTGTTGTTGTTGTTTGTTGTTGTGTTTGTGGTTGTTGTTTGTGTTTGTTGTTTGTGGTTGTTGTTTGTGGTTGTTGTTTGTGGTTGTTATTTGTGGTTGTTGTTTGTGGTTGTATTCGAATATATACCGTTATTGTTTGTTGTTTGTTGTTATTGTTTGTGGTTGTTGTTTGTGGTTGTTGTTTGTGGTTGTTTTCGAATATATACCGTTATTGTTTGTTGTTTGTTGTTATTGTTTGTGGTTGTTGTTTGTGGTTGTTGTTTGTGGTTGTTTTCGAATATATACCGTTATTGTTTGTTGTTTGTTGTTATTGTTTGTGGTTGTTGTTTGTGGTTGTTGTTTGTGGTTGTTGTTTGTGGTTGTTTTCGAATATATACCGTTATTGTTTGTTGTTTGTTGTTGTTGTTTGTTGTTGTTTATGCGTATGGCCATTTGTTTGATTTTTTAGCCGTCTGTTGAGGAAGTCATGTCACGTTTAGGAGGATTTATGTGTCATGTGTTTTTGTGTTTCTATAACCTTCACAAACACTGACATGGCTTAGAGGAGCCTTTTTTTTTCTTTTTTTTTTTTTAAATTTTTAGGATCATTGCACTCAGGGAGGTTACCTTTGTGCACACCTTTTTTTCTATCCTATTTTCTACGCCACCTTAATGGCCACAGAAGCTGGCACATTTTTTTTTTCATAATGCGAGGATGATGATGTCGATGAGGATGATAATCATGATGCTATGAACTTCTATCTAGGATTGAGACTGCGTGACAGGGCTGTACTCTACGCTTACTATCGTAATATATCCCGGCGTCAACCAGGTCTGAGAGATACTGACATCTGCGGTGCTGGTCAGAAGGTTTGAGCAACACCCTCAATGACGCATCAGTGAAGTGGATGAGAATCGACTGTGTGGTCCTAGTCTTCCCAATGAGCTCATAGCACTCCCAACTCTGGGTAGGAGCCGGTGGGAGCCGAAAAATCCCACAATGATATAGTTTTGAAGGGACATGGGGATTCGAACCCACAACTTTCCAGTCGGTAGTCCATTGCTATAACCACTACACCACGGCGGACTGGTCTTACAGGATCTTTAAAATGGACAATTGATAGTGTCAATTCAGTCAGCACAGTCTACATCTTTCATTAGAATGTTGGCTGCCTACATCGCTCGCTAAGTCTCTGTCCTCCATGTCTGTCTTTCCTCAACCAGGTTGAAAATCTCTGGACTTTTTTCTCCTAGGTTTTGTATTTGGTGTTTGTTCGATTCTGATCTTACGCTTGACAAAGGCCAGTTGGCCGAAAATTTGCGCCTGTCTTGTCTTGTTGTATTAAATACGTGTTCTTATTCTTTTTTCGTGTTTTGTTTTTGTCTTTCTGATTCCTGTTTGCTTGAACGCGGGCAGTCACACTTGTTTTGAATCTCTGGTCTGTTACGACCTGTCCGCTTCTTGATGTTTCCAAGGTAATCTGTTTGTGGTCTTCCCCTTCCTCTTCTGCCCCTCGACATTTCCCCGAATGACGTCTTTCATGAGAGTGTATATTTTGTTTTTGCACGCATATCCATAAATGGTCAGTTTCTTTTTAAGGATGACCAGTAGTAAACAAAGAACACCACGAGGGTGCGAACGGTACCCGGAGCACCAATGCCTCGCCACTCTCCGGACAGTCACCTCCCAAGCTCCCGACGGCACTGGATAGTCATTTCATTAAGCAAAGGGGGGCTGTTCATGCGCTGCATGACATATTTGGACCCGGTCATCAGTTACCTTGTTTACAAACCGAATGGCAAGGTGGGGGAGATGGCAAACCCCGGGACACAGCCACACAACGCGCACCAACCAGGTCCAGCCCAGCCTCCGGACCAGGAGAGAATGGAAGACCCCTCTCTCGCCCCACTCTGGTCTTCATCTCTCTTTCGGATAGCCCGCCCTGCCACCAGCTCACACAGCTGCCAGCTCCTTCCCCTCTTACTAAAGTCTCGACAGTTAGCAGTCGGAAGCTCCCAACGTTGTTGTATATCAACCACAGGGATTGTTTGAACGGCCGTGAAAGTGGCCAGGCATGATGCTCCAGACTCGGCCCATTTTGCTGTTAAGCAAGGTCTGACATGGCCTGAACGGGACCCCAAGTCTGGCGTCTTTCTGAAGTCAGTGACCAAACCACAAGCCGGAGTTAAAAATGAACTGTAGTTAACAATGCCCGTACAAGTTTTCTCCGGGTTTTCAGCTCGTCGGGTATACTATTGATGGCCTACGTGCCTATATACACGAAAGGACGTGATCCAGGTTCGATTCCTGGTCGATGCACACTTTTAAGCGGGCCAGTTGGTGGAGCCATGGACCCAAGATCTGATATCTCGAGTTCAACCCCAGCAGGCAACATTAGAAACTGGCCTGTTGGCTGCCCATCTTAATGTTTCCATCATTCTGGTGGTGTCAGCTTACTGTTTGATAGGTCCACTGGCCTGTTCGCTGCCCATCTTAATGTTTCCATCATTCTGGTGGTGTCAGCTTACTGTTTGATAGGTCCACTGGCCTGTTCGCTGCCCATCTTAATGTTTCCATCATTCTGGTGGTGTCAGCTTACTGTTTGATAGGTCCACTGGCCTGTTCGCTGCCCATCTTAATGTTTCCATCATTCTGGTGGTGTCAGCTTACTGTTTGATAGGTCCACTGGCCTGTTCGCTGCCCATCTTAATGTTTCCATCATTCTGGTGGTGTCAGCTTACTGTTTGATAGGTCCACTGGCCTGTTCGCTGCCCATCTTAATGTTTCCTCATTCTGGTGGTGTCAGCTTACTGTTTGATAGGTCCACTGGCCTGTTTACTGTCCATCTTAATGTTTCCATCATTCTGGTGGTGTCAGCTTAGTGTTTGATAGGTCCACTGGCCTGTTCGCTGCCCATCTTAATGTTTCCATCATTCTGGTGGTGTCAGCTTAGTGTTTCTTCTTCTTCTTCTTGGCGTACGCTGCTACACAATCAGCTGAGTCCGGGTGATAAAATGCAGCCGTCTTTTCCAGCTCCTGTCTGCAGCTGTTTGGTTGTCCGCAGAGTGTCTGTCGGCCACACGTCCTGTCTTGCCACCTGGTGAAGGGAGTATATGCTCCGTGGTTTGGTCTTCTTGACCGCAGGGACAGGTTGGGGAGGGCGCCAGCTTCAGTTTGCGGTACATGTGGCTGTTCAGCCTATTGTGACCAGTGCGCAACCTCACCAGGGCAACTTGCTGCTCTCTAGACAACAGGTGGTAGTCATCCCTGTGTCGTCTCGGCATGGAAAGCGCCCTGATGATGCTCCTCTTCTCACTGTAGCTGACGCTGTTGTTAGGTTGTTCTTCTCTGGCTCCCTCCTTAGCAAGGATATCAGCTCGCTCATTCCCGGAGACTCCGCAGTGGGCTGGAATCCACTGCAGAACTGCTCTTCTGGTTGTCGCAACCTGGTGCAGAGCTCTAGACAGGAGGGGGAGCGTGTTGTTCTGGCATGCCTGCAGCACGGAGAGGGCATCAGACAAGAAGACAACTTGTCTGCAGTCACAGTCTGTAGCCTGAATCATGGAGGCCGCCTGCATTGAGTGCTTCTGTCTCAGCACGGTAGTTAGTACAGCTTAGTGTTTGATAGGTCCGTTCTCCCCTTTCCCCGTTTCAAGACCTTGTCAGCGCATAGGGTTTTGTCCAGGCTCAGGAAATCTGTTAGATAATTACTGGCGGATTTGGGTGGAGCGCATATGGAGCTATCCGAGCCTGATGAATCCCTCTTTAGAAATTCGAATAATTTCACAGTTGATCAAAGAGATCGGTAAAGTCTCCACCATTTTCCGACTATCTCGCGGTACCAAAACAGGTTCGAACTCATACCCTTGAATTGGAAGACGAACATCTTGGCCACTAGACCATCCCGCTCGCTGTGTGTGCAATTTGGTCGGGTCACATTTTGGAAGAAAAGCTCAGTTTGAATAAAATGTGGTTCCACGTTCGGGGAGGTGGGGGTGAGGGGTGGGGGTGAGGGGTGTGGTTGCAGGCAAGGGATAAGAACAATATCCAGTTTATGCAAATGCTGAAATTCAAGTACAGTATATTTTTGTTTGTGCAAAAAGCAGATAGCATGAACAATAGCAAAGAGAACAGAGAAGATGGAATATGAAAAAAAAAAAAAATAGAGAAGAAACTCAAGAAGATGGAGTGAATCTTTAATGGATCAAGAATTTGGCGTAGTGAAGGCCTTTTCTTACCCAATCTGCACGTGATATACAGAACACGAAACTAAACAAAACAAAAGAAAACAAAACAAAACAAAACAAAACAAAAAAGCACATGGCAAAACAAATACAAAAACAACCAGAAAAGTATGAAGACTAAGAAGCAGATGGACGAAGATGAAGCGAAAGAGAGAGAGAGAAAAGAAAGACAGAAGATGAAGAAGAGAGAGAGAGAGAGTAGAGAGAGAGAGAGAGAGAGAGAGAGAGAGAGAGAAAGAAGAGAAGAGGAAAAGAGAAGACGAGAGAGAGAGAGAGAGAGAGAGAGAGAGTAAAGAAAGAGAGAGAGAGAGAGAGAGAAAGAAAGCAGAAGAGGAAGAAGAGAGAGAGAGAGAGAGAGAGAGAGAGAGAGAGAGAGAGAGAGAGAGAGAGAGAGAGAAAAGAGAGAGAAAAGACGAGGAGAGAAAAAAAAGGAGAAGAAAACGAAGAACAGGAAGAACAAAATCAAGAAGAAAAGAAGAAGACTAAGAAGCAGAAAGACGAAGACGAAACGAAAGAGAGAGAAAAGAAAAAAACGGAGAAGACAATATATATAAAAAAAAAAATTTTTTAAAAAAGAGACGAAATTGAAGAAAATGAAGAACAAAATCAATTAGAACATTCAAAAACAAGAAGAAAAGAAAAAAATAGAAGCAGGTGGACGAAGATAAAGCGAGAGAGAGAGAGAGAGACAGAGAGAGAAAAGAAAAACACAGGAAGAAGAAGAGATGAGAAGAAGAAAAAAGAGAAGAAAACGAAGAAGAAAAGGAAGAACAAAATCAAGAAGAAAGGTAGAAGACTAAGAAGCAGACGGACGAAGAGAAACGAAAACGAAAGACAGAAGACAAAAGAAAAACGGAGGAAGAAGAGATAAAAATAAAAAAAAAGGAGAAGAAAAAAATGAGGAAAAAATGAGAAGAAAACGAAAAAAAAAAAGGAAGAATAAAATCCATTACAACATACAAAAACAAGAAGAAAGGTAGAAGTAAGACGCAGAAGGACAAAGAGAAAGCGAAAGACAAAGAGTAAAGAAAGACGGAGGATGAAGAAAGAGATAAAAAAAAAATAAGAAAAAGGAGATAAAAAAAAAAGGAGAAGAAAACGAAGAACAGGAAGAACAAAATCAATTAAAAGCATACAAAATCAAGAACAAAGATAGAAGACTAAGAAGCAGACGGACGAAGAAGAAAGCAAAAGACAGAAGACAAAAGAAAAACAGAGAAAGAAGAGATGGAGAAAAAAAAACAGGAGAAGAAAAAAAAAAAGAGAATAAAATGAGACAAAGAAAAAGGAAGAACAAAATCAATAAAATGGTAGAAGACTAAGAAGCAGAAGGACAAAGAGAAAGCGAAAGACAAAGAGAAAAGAAAGACGGAGGAGGAAGAAGAGATAAAACAAAGAAGAAAAAGGAGTACAAGAAAACAAGAGAGAAGAAAACAAAGAAGCAAAGGAAGAACAAAGTCAATTAGAACATACAAAACTAGAAGAAAGATTGAA
>JAPXFY010004130.1:17500-19091 GCA_030674185.1 Monoplex corrugatus | reverse complement strand
TTTGTGACCGTGCATTCGCGCTTGACAAAGGCCGTTTGGCCGTAAATTTGCGCTTGTCTTGTCTTGTTGTGTTTAATACGCGTTCACTTAAGAATATCATTGTAATTGCTATTGTCCTTTTCCTTTTGTTTCCTCTTTTCCCTCCATCTCCTCTTTCTTTTCATTCTCCTGTACATGGCCTTCATAGACCTGTCCAAGGCGTTCGATTTGGTCAGCAGGACAGGCCTGTTTACACTCCTGCAGAGAATTGGATGTCCCCCCCCCCCCCCAAGCTCCTGAGGATGATCATATCCTTTCATGAGGACATGAAAGGCACCGTCCAGTACGTTGGCTCCTCCTCGAACCCCTTCTCCATCAAAAGCGGAGTCAAACAGGGATGTGTCCTCGCCCCGACACTTTTCGTCATCCTGTTCTCCCTGCTGCTGCGCTACGCCTTCAATCAATCCGAAGAAGGCGTCTACTTTCACACCGGGGGCAACGGCAGCCTGTACAACCTCGCACGCCTCCGTGCAAAGACGAAAGTGCGAAAAGTCCTCATTCGAAAGATGCTGTTTGCTGACGATGCCGCCTTGACGGCATACACCGAGGCTGCCCTCCAAGAGCTCATTAGCCGTTTCGCTCATGCCTGCAAAGAATTTGGCCTCACGATCAGCATAAAGAAGACCAACGTCCTGGGTCAAGATGTCAGCTCGGCTCCCCGTATTTCCATCGGTGACTGCACTCGCGACATGGTGGAAGACTTCACATAGCTTGGTTCCACCATCTCCAGCAGTCTCAACCTGGACACCGAGCTGAACTCAAGGATCGGCAAGGCATCAGCAGTAATGGCCCGCCTGTCAAAGAGAATGTGGGAAAACTCCATGCTGACCATCAAGACAAAGACTAAAGTGTACCAAGCCTGCGTCCTGTTGTATGGGTGCGAGACCCGGACTCTATACTCCCGTCAAGAACGCAGGCTCAACACTTTTCACCTACGCTGCCTCAGAAGGATTCTTGGCATTTCGTGGCAGGACCACGTCCCCAACAAGGACGTCCTAGCACGTGCAGGAACTCTCAGCATGTTTGCCCTGCTCACAAAGAAACGCTTGCGCTGGCTTGGCCATGTTATCCGCATGCAAGATGGCAGAATACCCAAAGACACTTTGCATGGCGAGCTTACTACTGGCTCCAGACCCACGGGAAGGCCCATACTCCGCTACAAATATGTGTGCAAATGGGACCTCAAGGTGGGTGGCATTGCACCAGTAGGCTTCTAAGTGGTAGCAGCAGACCGCAGCAGCTGGGAACTTGCCATCAATTCGGAGCAGAGGAGAGAGGAACATTGGGAAGTAAGAAGAGCACGCAGACGCCAGAGAGCAGGGTCAGCGCCTTCGGACGACACCATCTTCACGTGCAGCAACTGCAACAGGACCTGCCGTTCGAGGATCGGGCTCTACAGCCACAGCCGGCGCTGCAGTTCCACCTCAAAATGACTTCTTCCAAGGCGCAATCTCCATTGTCTCCCGAGACAGACGGATGCCAATATATATAATATGATATATATATATATATAGTTTTCTCCTCCTTTTTCTCCTACTCCTTATCATCTTCT